>JAPKLW010000017.1:1111695-1132015 GCA_026898455.1 Plectranthus barbatus | reverse complement strand
TTTTTGGCTATAACTTTCACTCCCGAACTCCGATTGACCCGATTCCAGTTGCGTTGGAAAGCTAACTCAAAGATCTTTCCATACATGTGCTCCAATAGCTCGGATTCCATCTGTGGAAGAAATCGTGACTGTTCTTTTGAACATCTTCTGTTTTCGGTACGGGTTTCCTTTGAATTTGGCCTAAAACCTGCAAAATATTACCATGACAAGCATAATATCTCCTATAAACACTTCATGCTCGATTATTAACTAAAAACTTAAGTAAATGCAATAAAACAATAAGGAAACGACGTGATAAGTGAAGCAAAATACGAGCTTATCACCGGTGACGCAATATATAAGAATTTGGAAATTGTTGATAGAGAGTCTTGCTTAAAATATAAAAAGAATTTAGATTTATTGTGAGAATATATATGGTTGAATATTTGCCTGAGTTAAATTCAATTATTTAAAAAATCACGTTGTTTGGGTGTGATATTTGACCTACAATAATAATGGCGGATCCAAAAAATTCATGTGAGGGGTTGAATTTTTTTTCTCCCTTCAATATACTTCAACCCTTCGATACCGTAAAAACGAAAAATAAAATAAAATTCCAGCTGGGGGCTGGAGCCCCTAGCCCTAGTCTAGATCCGCTGTGACCTACATAGCTGGCAATTTTAGCTTGGCCACATAGTTAGGCAGTAGAATATAGGCCCCAAAAAATTTCACTAATTTCTTTTTTTTTCTATTAAAAAAAAGGCTCACTACTTTTGAAATGAGTATAAGTTTTAAGTCTTCTTGTTTCTTTGGAATTTAAATATTTGATTTTATGAGGTTTAGATAAATGTCTAGTGAATCTCCAACTTGGTCACAATAAGTGGAACTTTCAATGGAAGTACAATTATACAAGGTTGGTGGATCATTTTTTTTTAACCTTTACCTTAACTTCAACCATTTATATCATATTTTTTTTTTCATTCATTTTTTTCTCTAAAAAGAACTATCTCATAAAATATCAGATTACAATACCAAAAAAAAAAAAAAATTCCGACTAGTGAGGACTCAAGCCTCCCTAGCCCCAAGATAAATTCGCCGGTACACAGGCTACATCTTCTCAAATATTTTTAAGAGAGGACAAAAAATAAAAATAAAATTTATTCTTCAATCATCATTCAAAACAAAGTTAAATCAATTAATAGGAAAGTCTAATGTTCATAAAATATCGGAAGATGATGTACTAACTTTAGCTAGCTTATATACTGCCTCATTTGTTTCTCAAAACATATGACATAAATCAATTTTTAGATAACTTTTTTTTTAATTCTTTTAAAGAAGCAATCATTTTTTAAATTAGCCATCTTAAACTTGAATAAAAAAAAGAGAGTAATGGGTCCAATAATTTACTCGAAGAAGGGCAAAAGCCCAATTATGTAGAAACTGCGACTTCCTCCCTCAGTCCCTTATCAATGTCCACATAAAAGTCGGCACAATAATCAATGCAAGTAGAGATTAAAAAAAATTAATATTTTATTAGTGAGTATGTATTAATTTTTCATTTTAGGTAAGTGGACAATTAAATGGGACAAACGAAAAATAGAAGATGGAGAATTGAAGTGGGACGGAGGAAGTATTATCTATGCCTTCGGAACTGATTCTTGGCAACCAATAGGTTTCGCCAATACCACCATCACAGTTCCTTTACTCTCACAAACTATAGTTCTAACTTCATATGCAGTTCAATTCATCATCAATACAAGTATTTATGTTAACTCTAAGAGTTGGTATCGTGAGTGACAGTTTTACTATAATTTATTGTGAGATGGACCTTAATACATTATTTCAATAAGTTAAATATATTATTTTATTTTTTAATATATTATTTTTTATGTGTAAAAAACTATATTATTTGTAACAATGAAATACATCATTTCAATATATCATTAAATTTATCTCACAATAAAAATGATATGACCGTCTCATCTAATAGTTTGTCAAACTCTAAATATCCGACTTTCTGATAGGATCTATCCACTCCAAAAATCTCTACCTTTCTTGTAATTCTGCAAATACCATTCTCCATCACCTTGTTGGTAACTCACACCATGATCCTTACTTTTTTTTCTTTTTTTTTTTTTAACTCAAATTTAATTATTATAATTTAATTTTTAAAAAATAGGTGGAATACTTTTCTACCGACCTTAACAACAGGCATTACTATAGATTGTTACAACTGATAAAAATTCAAATTTTGGCTAGCCGACAAAAACTATGGATTAGAGCAAAATTTATTTTGGGGCCAACTTTTAGTTGAATGTTGTCCTCTGCTGAGAACTGCATTTGAATATATAATACACAAAATTAAAACTGGTAAGAGTGAAATGAAATATTTTTGAAATTCATTTTGTGAAATTGGAAAATGGGATTTGCTATTTATTGCAGCATAGACTTTGATGAGTAATTGCCACCTTCTCTTTCAACATGTGTATGCATACCATGAAAGACTTTTTGTCTGAAGCCCTGCGATTCAAGAAGACAAGTGTTGAAGGTTTTTGCATGAAAACCTCAAAAAGATGCCCTAAAAATTAGGCTTTATCCACCAAACCATGATGTAGGCATGCATGTACCTTTTCCATGTTGACAAAACTATTGTGCATTCTATCCTAATTCAAGATGGCAATGGCATTCTTTTTTTTCTTATTCGCTTCACTAGTTTGTGAATGAAATTGGAACATTATTATAGCTCATGTGTGTGTATATCTTTATTGGTAATAAGTAGTTTTGTTGTTGTTCACGTGTAGACAGTTCTTGAAATTCCGGTTACAATGACGTGATTGTGAGAGCATTAATAACCTTGGAATACTAATATGGCTCGACGTGCGCAGCCATTTCCATTGTCGCTAAGCTCATAATAACTTCAGTTGTTCGTTACACCGACAGAATTCTGATTGTCACTCTTAACGTATTGTGTCTTTAACAAGCAGTTAATTTGTTGTGTTTGTGGTACATCATGTTGCAGTTTGCTTCACTCATAGAACCCCCACTTCACTAATTAACTAGTTTGTCCCCATACATTACTATTAATAATTTATTACGAAAATATATAAACTTAACTTATTATGTACTTCCTCCATCCCGGTATATTAGTTTTACTTTGATTGGGCATGATAATCAATATTTATTAGTTTAGTGAAATTCATAATTTATTAGTGTGTGAAAAGATATTGTCATTTCAGTAAATGTAACTGATATATCGGAACTGACTTAAAAGGAAAGTGTGGCTAATATACCTGGACAGAGAGAGTATTATATATATAAAAATAAAGTACTAAAATCGATCTAAGTTTTAGCCCAAATTACAAATTTCTTAGTTGAGTTAGAACTCAAATCTTGAATTACTCAAATAATTTGGATGGATTTACCATATAATTTATTTCCTCTCGTCTCTTTCTACCTTACACTAATCAATTGTAGCTGCCCAACCAACCATGAATCACTTTGGCTTTTCCTCTTAGATTTTTATAAATCTTAATACTTCCTAAGCCTCAAAACCCCAAGTTTTCACATTGGATTTTCCTAATTAATCAGGCTTTGAGTTATTGCAGTTATCACTCCATGCAATAAAAGGGAATCAACCTAGATTAATAACAAGAGTTGTAATAATAATGTCTCAACCGTTTGTTGGATCTCAACTTTTTCGAGAAACCCTTGCATTTCTTGCCTATAAATACCACCATATATCCACACCATCAAACACACAGCACACAGCAATGGAATTCTCAAGCTTTCCCTGCTCTTCCCTTGATGAAACCCTTTATGGAGCCCTTCTCTCACCTCTTCCACCTCCACCACCACCACCACCACCACCACCTCCGGAGCTAGGCTCTCCCAATTCACCAGAGTGGACTAGTGAGGAGGATGTGATCTTCGAAAATGCTGTCACTGACTTGGATCCTTCTTCTCCACTGTTCTTCCAGAATGTTGCTGACAGGCTTCCATGGAAGACCGTGGAGCAGGTCAAGCTTCGCTACCAGACACTGCTCATGATCGATGGCGAGCTCCTCGAATTCCCTGTCCACGAGCCTGTGGACCAGGGCCAGGCTGTGGCTGAGGCCGAGAACGAGGGCAGGAATCATGTGGTGGAAGAGGAGGATGCGCGGCCTGCTCGCAGACGCCGGGTTGGCCAGAGACGCCAGAAGGGCCTCCCATGGACTGATGATGAACATCAGTAACATTTACTCATTTCTATCTTTTGATTGTATTTTTATTTTTTGTCGATTTGAATGGGAAGTGAGCCTCGATATTGTGTTTGAAAACGATCGATATGTAGGTTGTTCTTGATGGGGCTGAACAAGTTCGGGAAGGGCGACTGGAGGAGCATCTCTCGATACTACGTCGTCAACAAGACTCCGACTCAGGTTGCCAGCCATGCTCAGAAGTTCTTCCGCCGCTGGAACGTCTGCACGCCGCCGGACAGGCGCCGCCCCAGCATTCACGACGTGCGCACCGTCAACCCTCCCCCCGTGATCGGCCCCGTCATTGGCCCATTCTACAACCAGCTCCGCCGTGACTTCGATGGCGGCGCCGTCATCAACCCCGACTCCCCACCTGCGGCGGATGATTACGCCGGCCCCAGCTTCCCCATGAACCCAAACTGGGGGTGGTGATCGTATCGACTGGTTTCATCATTTTCGATCGAATAGTTATGTCTGTGTCGACCTGGTTTTCATCATTTCGATCGAATAATTATATCTGTATCGACTAGTTTCATTTCAAGAATTAAATAAAAAGTAATCTCTTTGAATGACTCTACTTTTGCATGCATGCCCACAACATTTTATTTTAATAATTCTTTATTTAATGTGGATTAATTAAACTTGTCTGTATAAAATGATGTACTACTTCATTGGTTAGAATCTTACAGAGAATTAATGCTGTCTGATTCTAATTAATTAAGCACTAAATCCCAAATTTGAGACCCTATAATGCTGTCTGATTCTTATTAATTAAGCACCAAATTCCAAACTTTGCACCCTATTTCTCAAACAAATAGTAGATGCTTCCCATGAAATTCATATACATCCACAAAAAAATACTTACTTCTTTCCTTTTTTTTTTTTTTTGTGTGCGCCTGTTTTTTGTTATTGGGTTTACACGTTATAATTGTTTGGCTGCTCTCAACTTTTGTGAAAACTTTAATAAATTCCTTTTGACAATAATATCTTTGGATAACTCCTTATTTTATTCCAAAAAATTGAATTTCAGTTAATTTTATCCTAAATTTTCTCCTCTTATCAATTTTATCCTATCTATTAAATCTGTTTAAGAATTTCATCCCACAAAACAAATATTATTAATTCATGTGTTTTCTTCCACTAATTTTTTTTTAAAATAAAGAATTAACAAAATATCATTTTAAAAAATATCAACAATTAAAATAAAGAATGAAAAAATAAATAATTGCTGATTTTATTTATATTTTATTCTAATTATTTATTTTCAAATTTTAGCAAAACGAGGTTGTTTAAGTAATTTATCATTTAGAAGAATAAATAAATAATCTCGTGAATACTAATGTGGTGTTCATATGGAAGAAAACGCGTAAATTAACAATAAATTAATACCGTTTGTTATGTAAGATAAAATTTATATAAAAATATATATATAGAGAGAGATAACATCCATATAAAAAGAAAACTTGAAATAAAAATGATTAAAAATCAATTTTTTGAAATAAAATAAGTAGTTTTTCTATTATATTTCAACTTTTTCTTCTGATTTTTTTGCATTTTATTTTATACCCACAAAACTCATAAACAAATAAACTTGCATTAAATTAAAAATATATAAAAAGTATAAATAAAATAGGGAGGTGTAGGTTCAAGTCATATATAAGATTTACATTATCATTAATTCAGTTACATTATCAAATGAAAATCGTATAAGAAAATGTGTGAATTAGCAATAAATTTAACATTTATTGGTTCCAATTTTATCAAAGTAATCGTAAATTGAACAACGGAAAATAATTTTAGATTTGGTAAGCTTGCACTTATCCAAACTGATGATGATGAGTCACTTTGGTTAGTTAAATCTTTAGTTCAGGTACTTTAGTTTTAAGTATGCTTAGTGATAGTTTTCAGTATATATTACAGCACTTGAGTGTTGAGTTTCAAACACAAGTAAACTGACAAAAATAAAGAAGCGATAAATGACAAATTGGATTTATAGTGGTACGGACAAAAAATCATACGTCCACTCTTCAGACACAAGTTTGGAAATCTACTAAGTGTTGGCTTACACAAGGTGCTCCTACAATCTATCGTTTGCTGAAGAATGTCTCGTTGTTCAGTCCACAAGCTCACATGTCTGGTCCTTTGTTCGTCATTCACTTCGCAGCACTTTGGAGTGTGGGCATACCACGCACCCTCCTCGTCGCTGGAATGGTGTTTAGAGTTTCCCAAAACTTTCAGCACAATGGTAATAAACCCATAAGAATCAAAGTACAAAACGTACTTGACTGATGTAATCTTTCTTAGAGAGAAATTTTACCAAGAGAATAACTCAAGAACTCTGAGGTTCTGGGTCTCGTGTTCACTAGAGTGACGCACGGAATAGCTTAAGAGCCTCGAACATTGAGTAAGAACTTTAACATATTAGCTAGTTCGTGTTCGGTATGATTGGATGGATAGATTGATCATCAGTAACCTTAGTCTGATAAAATTCTCTTGTATTTATAGCCGTAAGGTTGAAGGTTTGAAATAACTATCCGTTAGAGACAGATTGGAGGATGTTCAATCGATTGTCTCTGTTGACTGCCTATATCGTCGGGTAGGTGGTGTTTTTTCCAGATATTTTGTACCTGCTCCGCTATTTCTGACAATGATAGTGACTATTAACCTTTGTGTCAGAATGGTCGTCTGTCAGTCTGAGGAATCATGGACTGGCTGTCCAAGGTATCAAGACTTGAGTCTCGTGCTTGCAAACTTGAAGTAATCTTCAATCCTTAAAGTTTGTACTTATCAGTACGTTCCTTAGATGATTCTCTTTATCTATTTGTGCTGGGACTAGAACTTAGAAAACCATCCTGGTATCGTCATACTTGTAATTCCATGCTGGTGACATCATCCATCAGTATATGCTTGGTCCCGTACTGGTAAGTTTGCTATCCGGACTTTGTAAGACCATTCTTATTAGTCCTATACTTGGTGAATCCCAACCTTATCAATCCAGACTCATGTATCTCAGACTTATAAGTTCGGTTCGAACCTTAGTCTGTTGAGTCTCGCGCATCCCAAACTGATTCATCAGTCCGATCTTCGAATCAGCTTCAGTTTACAACTCGATACAAGGGCTATATAGGACTTTATATTTTTAGATTATACTGAAATTAATCTAGAGATAAAACTAAGATGACTTTTACATACTTTGATCCACTAAAAAATACTCCCTCTGTCCCATTGAAGTAGTCTCAATTTCTTTTTTTGTTTGTCCCATTGAATAGTCTCAATTTCTTTTTTTGTTTGTCCCATTGAATAGTCTCATTTTCCTAAAATGACAAACTTTTTTACACTCACCAATAAAATATTAATTCCACTACACTCACAACCCTTAATTCCCGTGCCGAAAAGAAAGGGGACTACTTCACCGGGACGGAGGGGTATAAAATAAGGAAATATCCAATAAATTTCCTAACAACATTTATTATATGGGAAGAGATTCATAAATAAAATTAAAATATAGAGATAAAATTGATATAAAGAAAACTTAAAATAAAATTGATTAAAACTCAATTTTTTTTAAACAAATGAGAAATTTTCTCTAGTATATTTCAACTTTTTTATTCCGATTGTTTGAATTTTCGTTTATACCTACAATATTATAAATAAAATTATTATAATTATTAAAAATAAAATTAAAAATTGTATTTTTAGTGATAAATATAACATTATGAAAGAATTATTATCAATAGCCGTCTTAGCTCAGCTGGTAGAGCGCGTGGCTTTTAACCACGTGGTCGTGGGTTCGATTCCCACAGACGGCGTTTAAACGATTTTTTTTTTATTTATTTTATTTTATTTTATTTTTTTTGCCCCTACGATTAAACGACATATTTTTAACATTTCATAAAATGTAATAACGTATCAAGGAAAAAGATGCTTCAACAATGAATCACAAAAACTATCTACACCACCCAAAAAAAAAAAAAAAAAGAAGCTAAATAACAAATCACAATTCTGCAGCATATGCATACAGTGATGAATCTGAGATATCATTCATGATCATCATCACTAGCGGATCTACACTTCATTTAGATTCGATGATTTTATGAGTCAGACCCCTATACCGAGAAGCCGTGAAGAAGAAAAATGGGCTGAACATAAAGAAAAAAAGAGGGGCCGAGAATGAAAATGAGTTTTTTTTTTGTTCGAAAAAACTTAATATAACCCCCTTTTCGATAAATTTCTGGATCCGCCACTGTGATCAGGCCTTGGTGTATTCCACGGCATTGCGCTTGCGTTTCTCAGATATCGAAAACAACCCCCAACACTTCTTCTGCTTCTTCATCTGCGGCTTCACCTCCCTCTTCGCCGCAACATCACCCATGTAACCAACCACCGCCTGAGCTCCCTTCTCCACCACCTCTCTCGGCGGCACCACCAGCGGGTTCCCCTCCAGGTTCAGCACCCGGAGCCGCGTCAGCATCCCGAAGGAGTCAGGGAGCACCCTTATCTGGTTGTTATTGCTCATCAGCTCCTCCAGCATCTCCAGGTTCCCGATGGACCGCGGCAGCGACTGCAGATCAGCAAAGTTGTTGCTCACATCCATCCTCACCAGTGTTGTAGCAAAGCACAAGCTCTCTGGTATCGCTTCCAGCTCGTTGAAGCTGACGTCGAGCTGCCTCAACCTCGATAACGAGGCCATGGTGGTAGGCAGCTGCCTGATGTTGTTGTAACGAACTGTTAGAATCTCCAAAGACTCTATCCTCCCCACTGCTTCCGGGAGCGCTTTGAGGCGGTTGTAGTCAGCGCGGAGCTCCTTCAGGCGAGTGCATCGCCCGATGGAATGAGGGATCTCCTCGATGTCGTTGGTCTCGATGTTCAGCTTCTGGAGGCTGACTAGGGATCCTATTGTCTCTGGAAGCACGGGGATTCCATTGGAGCTCAAGTCGAGCTCTTGGAGATGAACCAGTTTGTCAATGGTTGCAGGCAGTGTTGTGAGCTGATTGCCTCTGAGTTGGAGATGGAGCAAGTGGAGTAAGCCTCCGATTGATTCAGGGAGTTGCTGGATTCTGTTGCCGTGTAGATCCAGAGTCTGGAGAGACGAAAGCCCTCCAATGGAACCGGGTAGGATCACGATCCGATTCTCGGATAAATCGAGTTTCGTCAAGCTTGAGAGCTTCCCTATTGTATCTGGAATCCATTCGACTTGATCACTCAGTTTGCCTTGCAGAATGAGCTCTCGGCTTCCTTTCTTCACTGTCACTTCTATGCAGCTAGCTAGTTTTATCAGATTCATCTTCTCACCATCTTTGCCTGCAACAAACCAATCGTTACATTGATTACAACATCAAACCAAATCCAAGAAACAGAGTCGATCGAACTAACCATGAGTAGTTTGATCATGAAGAGACGCCTTTGGCTTTGGTTTCTTCAAATATAAATCATCCTTGGTCTTCAAGGGCTCCTCGTGAACACCAGCGGGTTGAGCAGTTTTCCTCGAATCATCGGTCGGCGGCGACGAGGCGATTGGATTCTTGGAGTTGGGAATCTTGGAAGATGCATAGGACTTGAGGCAGTCGGAAGCTCTCTGAATCAAATCATCGAACAGTGAGTGGACGCCTTCGAGATCCACCAGTTTCTGAGCCTCCTTCTTCTGCTCTTTGCTCTGCAAATCAATCAGATTCCTCTGCATTTCTTGCAGAATCCTGCACAATTCCTCTGGAACATCTTTTCCTCTGTTTGGGTGAGCGAATCTCTCCAGTTTCAGCTCATCCTCCCTCTCCACGTTCTGGATCAAGCACCGGGCCGCTTCCACTTCCTCGATCCCGGGCCGGGCCGGCAACGACTTGTGCATTCTCATCACCTCTTGCACTGCTGTTTCAATAGTCATGGCTGAGAACGAGAGCTCCATCGTCATCTCACTTCAACTCTCCTCTGCATTTCATCAAACATCATGCAAAATCAATGAAAATCCTCACACACACACACACACACACACACAAAATCAAATGCAAACCATTCCATTGAGAAAGGGAAAAAAAAAATCAACTTACAGAGGTTGGAAGTGGTGTAGAAACGGGATGAAGATTTGAGGAGACACCAATAAATATTTCAATCTTGAGTTTTTTCTTGAGATGGGCCCTCGTGTTGGTTTGAATTTGATCCACTCTTCCCTTTTTACTGCTTCTGGTAACTGCAACTTCTTCAAGATTACTCTCTTTTTTTTTCCCTTAAAATCGCTCAACTGCTTACAAAATATGTGGAAGCCTCAAGCTCTATCCATTCCAACAAATGATCGCACTTATATTAAGTCTAACTATCAAATGAGTTTCAAGATTTGTGTGATTAGTTGGAAATCACACAAATCTTGAAATAAATCAGTAATCTCATTCATGGATTTTTTTTTTTAATTTTGGAAGTGGTGGGACTGCAAGTGATTGGTAGAATGTTGAGCTTTTGTGTCAATAGCTAACAAATATTAAAAACGTAAGATTTGAGGTAAATACATAAACCATTACAGTTGGTGTATTTTTGGGAACTCAAATATAATTATAGTTTATAGTATATGGATGTGTCTGAATATATAATACATACATGAGAGAGAAAATTTAAAAAAAAAAAACACAAAATAAAAACATTCGTGAGTGGATATTAGTCATTTTCTACAAAAAAAAAAAAAAAAAACAAGGAGGTAGATGAAATAAAAGAAAAGGCTACATTAGACCAGCATCTCACGTGGAATTGTTGCAAGGGAATGAATATTTGGCGTGTCTTTTAGTGGAAAATTTTATTATTTTGACAATTAATTTTTATTCTTATATATTATGTTTATGGTGTAGAAATAAATAATAAAAATAAGAAAATCAATTCAAAATAAAAATAATTGCTAAAGGAAAAAATATAAAAATTGGAGAATAAAACAAAAGAGAATTCACAGCTAAAAGAAAGGGATAATAAATGAAAGCACGTGTAAATGTTGGAGGAAAAGACACGTGTACAACTGTGACCGGTTGGCAGTTGGCCCTCACGGCATAACCGTTTTCGGCAGTTGGATTGGGCTGTCTTATTTTCTTTCCGATTTATTTATTTCATCAAAATGGTCTCTCCCTCTCAAACCAATACATCATGTGAATCATGATAAGGAAGTGCTCAATGTATGCTAGTTCAAACAGAAAAGTTCCATATCTACAGAATCTGAATAAAATCTTTATGAATTCAATTAAACAACACAACAGCATGCTCATCATGAGCATGTGTAGGATTGGAAGCATGAGTAAACCAAACCTGGGTTAGACACCAACAAACCAACCCTTAAGTTCCTCAGATTCTGGAAACGTACCTGCCAGGCTCTGTCAAATCAAGATTTGGGATATTTGTCACACCACCGCCATCAAAACCAAGCAACACGGATAGCAGATGCAGCATGCACTTTAGTAGTTGGGTAACAGTTACACTAACCACCAAAAGTTTTCTACAAGATCCGTGTGTGTGTGTGTGTGTGTGTATGTTATGCAGAAACAGATACAAATGCAGAGAGTATTAACACTTGCAAACTCGACAATACATCTATAGATAGAATATAGCATTACCCACACATTTATCTAAAGCTGAAATCAAGGAAAAGAGTTCTTATTGATGGAACGCGAGTTCAAGTAATTCCCCAGCAAGGATAAGAAAGAAGAGACTAACAAAAAAGAATAACATGTATATGAATAGAAACAGAACAGCAATAATAATCAAGTTTAGAATGATGAAGATGAGAAATAATAATAATAATTCCATAAGCATATTTGTGTTCTTCAACCATAACAAGTCAACATTAAAATGATAGCTAACACCACTGGTGGTTTTCCCTTCTCTAATTTGACTTGTCTGTATCATTCATTCAGTCTACTGCCAATAAGCTTAATGCTCAATCACTCTTACCCTCTTGAGAACCAATTTCTTGAAGATAATGTTCTGCATCCAACGCTGCCATACACCCTGCACAAATGTGAAAATAACAGTCTCAGTCAGTTCAGATTCTTCTAGAAAATATTAACTCAATCATGTTCCTCATATTAGGTACCAACACTAATATGGTAATAATATGAACAGGGCTACAGCACTCCTTTTGCAACAATCAAGGTGACAAAGAAATTCCCAAATTAAGCTTTACTGCGCCTAATTTAGCCTTTTCTAGGCCTCTATAGACTCCTTTTCTAAAATAAAGAGGTTGGTAAAGTCACATTACATTTAGGTTACATTACACATGTCAAGAACTGCCTTGACGTGACCTACCAAGACCTAGAAACATATTTTATTTCCTTATGCCACAGTGACATATTCTTATTTTATAGTATACTGCATTTTGATCTGACTCATGCTCATTAAGTTATGAGGTGCAGCCGAACAGACAAGTCAAGGATCATTTTGCATTCAAGATTTAAAATAATTCTTTGGAGGAAGATGTTTTTTTCTGGATTTTTTACAGAATATATATCTTAAGAAGAGACTACCAAATTTGTTCCAAAAAAAAAAAAAAAACAGAGGCAGATTCAGACTTGGGATCAGGATGAAAAAAATAAATAAATACTGTGAGAAAGACAACAATAGCACCAGCCGAATAACTACAACAAATTTTTCATGACAATATCAAGTCATAAAAATCTGCTTCTCTTCCTCGGAGACATCTGAGTGCGTGACTGAGTGAGTTTAAATTAATGCATTACTATTCGGGAAAAAGAAGGCTGCTTCTGTGAAGATAAGGAAGAACTCCAAACTATATATCACAAATGAAAGAAAAGCCCTAAAAGTTCCCAACTAAATCTGAGACCTGAGATAGAATTACAGCTATATGTCCTGCAAAAGCTCTTCTGACTCTAAAAATGACTGCACAACCTTCCACCAGGATTCACAGATAATAATTAACATCAGCCAAAACTGTTTGTCCAAATTCTTTTTATCCACTGAGTTTATTAGTTTATCAGGCATCTACAAATTTGCAGCTGGTCAATTAGATGTTTCCCATAGGCTCTAAGATTGGTCATTTGGTTGTAACTAACCAACTAACTGTTGATTGGCACCTCACACATACTTATATCTCAAAGTAAAAGCTCCATTTTAAAACTATGTTGTCATTTCAAGCTTCTAAATCCTTTCCATAACTCCTGTATTACTTCTTTAACAACTTGATTTTATAAAACTAATTTGTCCCCAGCTCGGGGCGCAGGTGCTTAAGCGCTGTGACGGAATTGACCACTGGAACCCTAGTTTTAGACGAAAGAACTGAGATGGAGGACCTAGAACTGGTGGATAGATCATATGTTCGGCTTTAATGGGGACATCTGGGTTGGGGTGGGATATAAGTTAATGCATTATATTTCCCAAAAAAAAAAAAAAAAACTCTGAAGATGAGAACTACAGAAAAGTTAGTGCATTATATAGATCAAAGTCTTTCAATAAAGCACTTACAGAAAATGAGAACTAGTAAAGATGATTTTCTACTTCATTTAGAAATTAAAAATGTAGTTTCCGGAAGATAATAGAGCTATATAACTTGCTGATATCATACTCTACGTTTCTATTGTGGTCAATTACTTCGAGCAAGTTACATCAACAACCTCCTTTTAGCAAGTGTGACCTCTTTAGTAATATAAGTAGAGATGAATAATGATATTTGGAGCTCATGATTGTAGAATCCCAAATGACTTGTGCTCTTTAACAAGCAATAGAGATTGGGCTACCTTATTCTCTTGAAATCTTTTTATTGACCTTTCTTTAGCAAACTAGATGCATTCAAGAATGATGCCTAATGGTTTTCAGAAGTAAGAGATTCAACACTTGGACAGTATTCTTTTCTTTTCACTGCTCATCCCAATCTTTGAGAGAGCATATATTTAGGTGCAGAACCCACAAATGCAAGTATGCAAATATGTCTCATCCCAAAGATTCAAGATATTTATTGTTTCCTTAAAAGTCCCTAGACTCCCTACTAATCAGGTTTAGAAACCTTTACATAAGGGAGCTTCACAGCTTGTATTGTAACAAGGTACTATGTAAATCAGGGGACTTCCACTATTAACTTTGTTTTGGTTCCTAAGTTCTTATCATTGTTTGGGAACATAAATCTCTATTTTTGTAAACACTCCCAACACTAATACCTTTCTTTTGCAATTTTTTCATAGACTAAAATACATGCTGTAGAAAAATTGTGGGAGCTACAACTCGAGCCAAATACTTTTCTTGCTTAATGGGTTTCTCGAAAATAGTAATCCACCAACCTCAAGGCATCATTATTCTAATGTCAAGATCATATTATTCTGCAATACTTACTAAGGTTTATTAAATTTGCACAATGTGAAAAGCAACAAACACTAAATTATGTCTACTTAAGGTGAAAAGAACTGCAGATATAACTTTCATGTCTTAAAAAAATTAATAGAAGTAATTTCACATAGTAGTATCCTTAAAGTATACTCACCGCTGCCAGCAGCAGTAACAGCTTGCCGGTATTTCTTATCCTGAACATCACCAGCAGCAAAAACACCCTTAACGCTGGTGTGCGTAGTGCCAGGCTTCGTGACAACATACCCATCCGAATCCAATTCCAGCTGCCCATCGAGAAACTTGGTGGCAGGCTCATGCCCAATCGCAAAGAACAAACCAGAAACCGCCAAATCCGAAACCTCCCCACTCAACACATTCTTAACCTTCAAACCCCCCAAAGTCCGTTCCCCATAAGCCTCAGTCACCGTTGAATCCCACAACACTTCAATCTTTGGATTCGATAGTGCTCTGCTCTGCATAATTTTTGAAGCCCGAAACTCATTCCTCCGATGAATAATGTAGACCTTGGAGCCATACTTGGTTAGGAAGTTAGCTTCCTCCATAGCAGAATCACCACCGCCAATAACCGCAAGTGGTTTGTTGCGGAAAATAGGCGCCGCGCCGTCACACACGGCGCAGGCCGAAATCCCCCGGTTCCAAAAGGTATCGGAGCCGGGAAAAGAGAGGCGTTTCGCAACAGCGCCGGTTGATATAATCACAGAATCAGCTAGAACAGTCTTAGACTCACTAAAAACCTTAAACGGAAAGCCTGAGAAATCGACCTTGGAAACAGTTTCAGTAAAAATCTGCGTCCCAAAACGAACAGACTGCGCGCGGCACTTGTCCATTAGGTCAATACCCCCGATTCCCTCAGGAAAACCGGGGAAATTCTCGACCTCGGAGGTGGTGGTAAGCTGGCCGCCGGGAGCAATGTCATTGGCCATCCAGCCCTCGAAGAGAATGGGCTTGAGCTCGGCCCGGGCGGCGTATATCGCGGCGGTATGGGCGGCGGGGCCGCTTCCGACGATGCAGACGCGGGTTTTGAGGGTCTGAAGGTCGCCTTCCATGGCTGATAACTTAGGCGAAGCGGCTGCGACGGCGGCGGTGGTGGAGAGGGCGGTGACGCCGATGAGGTTGCGGGCTTTTTTTAGGGTGTTGATGAATTTGGAGAAACAGTTGTGGGTCATTTGGTAAATATATAAAAATTTGGGATTTTAGCTTTGGAATTCAAACTAATAGGGCGGGTCTGGGTTTTAAACTAGGGTTTAGGGTTTTAAACTAGCTACTAGCTATTGCTTTACTTTTTTTTTTTTTTTTTTTCTTTTTTTTAATTAAATATTAAATTGAGAGCCGATATGAAATGAAGGATTAAAAAAAACGCAAAAACTCATGAATATTATTTTTCTTTAATAGAAATGCATTATTTTTATTAATTTATAGTACTTTCGAAAAAAGAAAACTTAATCTTAGATTCTTAATCTGACTTTTAGAAATTAGGAAAAAAAGATGGCAGTTGTAGGACGGCCTTCAAAGTGAAATAGGGTTCCATGATAATTTAAAGAGGAAAATTTTGAAATGGTCATTTTGGTTATACTCCTTCCGTCCCGGCTGAATTGTCCCGGATTGACCGGGCACAATAATCAAGGAGTGTAAGTGTAAAGTAAGTTGAGTAAAATTAATATTTTATTATTGAGTGTGAAAAAATTACCTTTTTAAGTAAAGACTATATTTATTAGCAACCAGGCAACCACCCAAACCACTCAATCATTTTAATATTTTATTAATTTCTCTCTCATCCACATCATCAAATCCAACCACAACATTTTTTGCAAAGTTTATCAGCAACCAGACAACCACACCATTTTATATAATTTTTTTTATTTGATTTTATTTTTAAAATAAAAAATAATTTGTAATTAAATTAGAAAAATAAATAACTTATAAAGTGACTAGTAAAATAAAAAAAATATTAGAATTATCAAGGGAAAATATTATGCAAAAGATGATATTTAATAATATAACTAAGTGTATATTTACACACACACACATATATATATATATATATATATATATATATATTCAAAAATAAAAAATAAATATATCAAGATTAGTCTCTATTTGTAGAGAAAAAAAAAATTATGAATTTAATATATTACTTATTTATTTTTATTTAAAAGATATATTAATTTGAATATTATTCTAGTACAAAATTAATTGACTAATAAAATGAAGACAAATGTCAACAAATTATTAATCTATCATTAAAGAATTAATAAAAATAATAGTGGGACCCGCAGACCTTTGGAAATTGAAATGGTTTTTAGGGGACCTTTGGTCTAGGAGGGAGAAAATTTTGGTCTAGGAGAGAGAAATTTTTTGTATTTTTTAATTTGAAAAAATTACTGATGTGGCAGAGACCACAAGTGTTGTGGTCATTGTTATTTATGGTCTAACGAGACAATTGAAGTGGGACGGACGAAAAAGGAAAGTGGAACAATTGAGGTGGGACGGAGGGAGTAATTTATAACACATCATGATTTTAGTCCTTTTTATGTTCACATTTCAAATTTAGTCAATTATACAAATTTATGAAAATTTGCTGATTGTAGTCAGTATTTTTACATGTCAATTTGAACAAATATTTTGAAATTAAAAATTGAAAGAAATGTGGAGACCGACTACGAACATAAATTAAAATAAAAGTATTGCTTAAATATTAAAAAAAGATTGAACGTAACCGGATGCGACTCGAGTGTGATCATGTGGGACCAGATAGTTCAGAAAGATTCCCGAGACGAGTGCGACTCCAGGAGTGCGAAGTGCGAACGGACCAAAAAAAAAGGGCATTATTGTGTTGTGTCCAAACCTTAATCCCCACCCACACATATACGGACAAGGATCATCTGCTGTGTTTGAAACACAGCATATGGTGTTGTGCAAGTTTTTACCACACATTTTATTTTATTTTATATTTTATTATGTATCACTTAAATTATTTTTTATTCACTGTGAGGAACAGCACATGGTGCTGTGTTTAAAACACAGCAGAGGATCTTTTTCCCACATATACATTTTCTTCTTACCAAATTCACCAATCTTTTCTGCAAAGCCCCTCCGCCGCCACCACCGGTACAAACTGTTCCCAATATATGAAAATCCCGAATGAGGTAATTATGCTTAATCTTGCACGAAAAATGTATGAACTGGATGCATGATTTTTTTGAATTATAGCATGAATCATGTTATGATTGTGAATGGATTTTTGAAGATTTTGAAAATGTTATATCACTAATTATGGCATGTTAGATTTGTAATGAATTTTTAAGTATTTGGAATTGTTGTTGTTGAATTAGACAAATTATTAAATTATTAACAGTGTTTTATGGTGTTTATTTGGAATTTGGAATTTGATACGATTGTTGGTTTTGTTTGTTATGGTTAAGTGTAATTGTTAATAATTAAAATTGTTTATAAAAAATTAATATTTTTGGTAGTTAGTGGTATATGTATATTTTTTTTATGTAGTTTGTGATGGTATTGTAATGGGCAGTTGGGTGGATTTGGTCTCGCATCCGCGGTGCATCTAGTAAAATAAATTTAGGCAATAAGGTTTCGATTTTATTTAGCTTAGTTGTGACTTTACAGTCCATGGGTGGTGGGTAGTTGGTGGAACAATTTAAATATGGGCCTTTTGGTAAATTATTAACTTGGTTAGAAAATGGTCATAGTGTTTTTCAACCAAATTATAAAATAAGTTGTTAAGTTACCAAATTAGGTCTCTCAATTATGTACTTATGGTTTTTTATTGGTCGGCAACTTATTCGATTTTTAGCTATGGAGTTTGCCTTAGTTAGTAAATTTATGTTCAGATCTAGTACTTTTGATCTATTAGCTAGTTATGACCCAGCAAGAACTATAATGTTCAGTCAATTTTGTGGTGGTAAGTCTGATAGTGCGAGAGATTTGTCATCCATATTCAAGGAAAATAAAGTATATATTGTCCGTCATGACTTGTACCTTAAAGTTGCTAATATATTAGCATTATAGTATTTTGGACTTGGGTATTTAGAGAAGCGTAAGATTGAGCCATGGGTATATATGCATTAGTTGATCACTGGTCTCTGATAACTCTCTTAAAGAGTTATTATTTTGTGTCTAGATTAGTTAATTATGTACTAAAATTAGGTTTGTTTTATAGGATAAATAGTATAAAATAGGTAATTTGGTTAGTATATGAAATTAGGGTCTATTTTGCAGTAATTGTGTTTACTTGGAGTTTTGCAAAAGGAATTGTTTGAATAGTATCACAGGTCTCATTATGCTGGAGCATGACAGAAGCAAGAAAGAATGATTTGATGTCGCAGCATAAGAGTGGCACGGCCAAAACTCCAATGAAGATCATCTGGGACCACAGCAGACAGGATCTTTGCACTTTTCAGATCTTGTCCCAAAAGCAGACACGTGTCGCTCAGGAGAGTCGTCAGAGCTGGAAAGCAGATAGATGAGCCACGTGTAAGGCCTGGATGAAGTTGAAAAGAGACAGGGCAGATATTTTGACAGAGCACAACAGAGAGAAAAACAACAATCATTCAGGAGGAGATCGGCATAGGTTTTTGGGAGCAAGGGGAGAACGAAGAGTTCGTGAGAAGCAGCAGTGGCAGTTGCAAAAATCACGAATAGTTTATCTTTATCTTGCAGAACTTGTTTGATATTTTATTGTGGATGATGTTCGTAGATATGAACTCGAATGTTATTTTCATTTTAACTATTGTAAGCATGAGCTAAACTTTTTAAGCTCGGGTTATTGACTGGTTGTCTCCTTGAATATATGTTGAAGCTGTTTTTGTGATAAATCTGGTGTTTGAGTATGATTCTGGTTTGTTTGTCTACCTAAACACGACGGTGGCAGGTAGAGATCTCGCCTAGTGAGACCGAGAGGAGATCTAGGATGAGGGAATCATAATCAATCTTACGTTCTAGTGTAGACATACATGGAATCTAAGACTTGTAAAAGCCCCTGTTCTGAAATGGATTGTTTGAAGGCGAAACTTACCATAGACATATGGAGGTTAGCACAAAAACATAGATCTAGTGCTATGATGATAGACTAGGCAGAAAGGAGAGTGGCTGCAAGACCCAGTATTATTGCATGAACAATGCTACAGCATATAGGAGAGGAGATAAACAAAAGTCAATAACCCGAGTGCATTTTATAATCGATTTCAAAACCATATTTTAGTTGTTTATGCTTATTTTGTGGCAAGAAATAGTATTAATTGTTTTAGCACTGTTTGGTTACATTTTATATGCTTTCCTTTTGATTTAGTTTAGAAGAAGTTACAAAAACCACCTAATTTACAAGCAATAGAATGTGCACGGTTCACTTTCACTCTCTTGGGTACGATATCCGGACTTAGATCTGTATTACTTGTTTGACATACGTGCACTTGCGTATTAATTTCATAGCTACTAGCACAACAACAAGTTTTTGGCGCCGTTGCCGGGGAGTGATTGATATTGAATCTGAATGCTATTTTATTGTTTGAATTTGCGTGCACAATTGGTCGACTGAAGTTATAGGAAACTAATCATTTTCTGTAATTGTAGGGAACTCTAACGGTGTATGAGCGAGGAAACATTTTTATTTGATCCAGAGATAGAGAGGACTTTTAGAAAGAACAGAAGAAAGCAAAGAGCTAACAAGATGGCTGAGAGAATTCCTGAGCCGGAAGATAATTTGGAACCAGTTGATGAAAGAGATAGGATAATCAGGACTTATACAACACCAAGGTTTTTGGAGTTCGATCCAG
>JAPKLW010000017.1:1048336-1111685 GCA_026898455.1 Plectranthus barbatus | reverse complement strand
GATAATCAGGACTTATACAACACCAAGGTTTTTGGAGTTCGATCCAGGGGTTGCAAGGCCAGAAGTTCAGGCACAGCACTTTGAGTTGAAACCTGTGATGTTTCAAATGCTGCAGAGTTTGGGGCAATTTGGGGGAACAGTTACAAAAGATCCACACTTGCATTTGAAATCTTTTCTGGAGATATGTGATAATTTCAAGCTGCAAGGAGTTACACCTGAGGCCCTAAGAATGCGGTTATTCCCTTTTTCTTTAAGGGACAGTGCAAAAACCTGGCTCACTAATTTACCACCAGGATCTGTGACTACCTGGAACAAGCTGACTGAAACTTTTCTATTGAAGTATTTCCCTCCAACTAGAAATGCACGGTGTAGGAATGCAATCATGGCATTCAGGCAAGATGATGAGTCAGTTAGCGAGGCATGGGAAAGATTCAAGGAATTGCTGAGGAGATGTCCGAATCATGGAATACCATATTGCATTCAGATGGAAATCTTTTACAATGGGTTGAATGGTAATTCGAGAATGATGATAGATGCTACATCTGGAGGAGCACTGTTGGACAAGACATACAATGAAGCTTGTGAGATTCTGGATAAGGTGGCTGCCAATAATTATTTCTGGGCAAACTCAAGGGCAGCAGCTATTT
Organism: Plectranthus barbatus; assembly: GCA_026898455.1. Taxonomy (NCBI): domain Eukaryota; kingdom Viridiplantae; phylum Streptophyta; class Magnoliopsida; order Lamiales; family Lamiaceae; genus Plectranthus; species Plectranthus barbatus. The sequence goes on along the minus strand of JAPKLW010000017.1, from coordinate 1,111,038 downwards.
CTACTCCTAAGGTTGCAGGAGTGTTGGAAGTTGATCCAATGAAAGCGCTGACTGCACAAATGGAGGCTCTAGGAGCAACTATGAAGAGCATTGAGAAGAATACCAGTCTAAGTAAAGCAACTCCAATGTGTGCAGAACCTTCAAGACCTTTGGAGTGTATTTATTGTGGGGAAGGCCACCAGTTTGAAGAATGCCCATCAAATCCAACATCGGTTTGTTATGTGGGAAACAGAAATTATCAACATCAGAATAACAATCCATATTCAAATACATACAACCCTGGCTGGAGGAACCATCCAAACTTTTCCTGGTCTGGACAAGGAAATCAAAATGCAGCAGCAAGGGAGCAGCATTATAACAAAGGAGGTTATAGTCAACAGTAGAGTCTAGAAGCTCCACTTCCCAAACAAGAGAAAACTATGGAAGAAATGATGAAGGAGTTCATGACTCAAAATGAGGTGCGACTTAAAAATCAAGATGCTCTGATTCAGAGTCAAGCATCCTCTTTAAGGAGTCTGGAAATGCAAATGGGGCAATTAGCCAATGATTTGAGGAGCAGGCCACCGGGAGCATTGCCAAGTAACACTGAAAATCCTCTGAATGGAAAGAAACAATGCAAGGTCGTCACACTTCGAAGTGGGAAACAGTTTGAAGAAAGAAAAGCTGAAAATTTGGAAGCCGGAGAAGGATCATCATCAGGAACCACAATAACTAAGGAGAATCCGCAGAAAGAAAAGTTACTGGAAAAGGAAGTTGAATTACCTGATTCGAGAGAAGAAGATGAACCTGTAGAGAAACCTGCAGAGGTACCAGAGAATAATATTTCGAAAGCTAAGAGGAAATCTGGATTGGAGGAATATGATTATGTACCACCACCACCATACCCAACCAGATTCAAGAAGCAAAAGGAAGAGGAGCAGTTTAAGAAGTTTCTTGAGATGCTAAAGCAAATTCACATCAACGTGCCATTAGTGGAAGCTCTTGAACAGATGCCGACTTATGTGAAGTTTTTGAAGGATATTCTGTCAAAGAAGAAGAGACTGAAGGAATTTGAGACTGTATCATTGTTTGAGGAAGTAGGTGGACCTCTGAGGAGACAGATTCCAGCCAAGTTGAAGGATCCAGGAAGTTTCACCATTCCTTGCTCTATTGGAGGCCGAGATGTAGGTAGAGCTCTATGTGATTTGGGGGCGAGTGTGAACTTAATGCCGTTGTCAATCTTTAAAAAGTTAGGCATTGGGGGAGCTAGACCTACCACTATTTCTCTTAAATTGGCAGATAGATCCACTGTACATCCTGAAGGGAAGATTGAAGACGTACTTGTGAGAGTGGATAAGTTCATCTTCCCTGCAGATTTTATTATTCTGGATTATGAAGCAGACAGGGAAGTACCAATCATTTTGGGAAGACCATTCCTTGCTACAGGAAGGACTAGGGGTGAGTATTCGGTTATTCCGTGCGGTTATTGCGCGTAAAATAACCGAACCGAATTAACCGAAATAATATTTAGCATAACCGAACCGAACCGAATTACCGAAATAACCAAACCGAAATTTTCAATTCGGTTATCGGTTTTTTTGCGGTAATTCGGTTATAACCGAAAATTTTAACCTATATTTTTTTTTTTTGAAAATAACTTGGAAAATGAAAATCAATAAAACAAATAGTCCAACACAATTCAATTGTCCATCACATAACATCAAAATAATTGTCCAACAACATTTAATTAAAAAAAAATATATTCATGGGCAGCAATTGAATTCTTCCAGCAACATCCTCCAGCAACAGCAATTGAACTCCTCCAACAGCAGCTCTTCAGCAACACTGCAGCAGGCTAGCAGCCAACACATCCCATTCCCAGCCAACATCAACTCCTCCAAGTTCCATCCTGAAACTCCAAAAGCAAGAGATAATCACAATTCACACATACAAGAAATTTAAGAAAAACATGAGTCAAAAATTCAGCAAACTGCAAAACATATCTCACAATTCAGCAAAAGCAAAAGCAGCCGAGCAAATTTAAGAAAAACATAACTCAGAATTAAACACCAACTGCAAAACATTTTTCGTATCCTAAATTAAAAGTTCCAACCGCCAGTCCACAAAATATGTAGACTTACGGCGAGAGCGAGCACTAGCAATCGGAAGAGAGCGAGAGATAGCCGTCCACAAACAGAGAGCAGACAGCAGCCGAGCAGATTCAACCGCACGGTGCAGTCGGGCGAGCAGCGAGCACGCCGTTCCGGTGCGAGATACAACCGGCAGTGGGCAGTCTGGCGCTCGAGCAGTGAGCACGCCGTTTGGCAGAGAGCGAGAGCAGTCGGCAGCGAGGGAGAGCGAGAGCAGTCGGCACTCGGTAGCACTCGACAGAGTCAGAGACAGAGAGTGGGAGCGAGAGCGAGCGAGAGCAGTCGGCACGTCGGCCGGTGCGGGAGCCGGAGGTGGAGGTGGAGCCGTGGGGGGGCGTCGGCCGATGCGGAGCAAGAGGTTGGAGATGTGGGGGGAGGGGGCGCCGCAGGACTAAGGAGGGGACTCAGGGGAGGGTTGGGAATCGAATGTGAAAATTGGAAATTAGGGTTAGTATTTTTATTATTATTTACAAATAATAATAATAATAATAATAATAATATCGATTAATTCGGTTAGTTCGGTTTTGAAAAAAAATAACCGAACCGATAATCGAAAACCGAAATTAAAGAATAAAAATAACCGAACCGAACTGAATAACCGAATTAACCGAACCGAATAACCGAAATTTATTCGGTTCGGTTCGGTTTTCAGTTTTTCGGGTATTTTGCTCACCCCTAGGAAGGACACTGATTGATGTAGAGAAAGGAGAGCTAATTATGAGAGTACAAGAGGAGCAAGCTACTTTTAACTTATTTAATGCTATGAAGGTCCATGATGACCCTGAGGAATGCTTTTTTATGGACATATTGGAGTCAGTAATCGAAGAATATTTTGAAGAAAACCATCCTGGGAAGGAAGATGATGCTGAGGAATTACCCAGTGAAGCTGCAGCATGGGTAGAGCAAGGGCAAAAGTTTGGGGGAGTTAGGCAACCATTTGAGCCATTGGATCTGTTGTCTAGAGAAATAAAAGGAACCAAGTCTTCTATGGAGGAACCCCCAGAATTAACCCTGAAACCTCTACCTGCTCACTTGAAATATGCTTACTTGGGTGAATCAGATACATTACCTGTGATCATAGCAGCAAATTTGAAGGAAGAAAATGAGCAAAGTCTATTGGAGTTGCTGAAAAAGCACAAGCGAGCAATAGGATGGACTATATCTGACATCAAGGGGATAAGTCCCACAATCTGTATGCATAAGATTCTGATAGAGGAAGGAAGCAAAAATTTTATTCAGCCACAGAGGAGATTAAATCCCAATATGAAGGAGGTAGTGAAGAAAGAAGTGATCAAATGGTTGGATGCAGGAATTATATTTCCCATTTCTGATAGTTCTTGGGTGAGCCCTGTGCAATGTGTTCCCAAGAAGGGTGGAGTCACAGTGGTTCAGAATGAGAACAATGAAATGAGTCTCTTTGGTGTGGATTCATGTGGGGTGCATACGTGTATCAATCATTACAGCATTATATCGCATATGTTCGCACCACAGTCGATGAGCTTTGACAGAGCTTTAATCTAGGGGGTCCGATTTGGGCATTGCAGGTAAAGTTTTAATGCGTTTAGTATTTATCAAATGTAATTGTTGTTAAATAATTTTAATTAATTGAGACATTTGTTTTTTGTAGGTCTCGGCCTATGAGGCCATTCCGATGTTGGGAACTGAGTGTGCTAGAGTGAAGGATTTGAATGGTATTCCTAGATTTCTGAAATGGAAGTTTATCAAGCCGGAGGCCAAGATCCGAATGTAAGTAATTTATATAGGTATTTTAGATTTTAGTATGTTGTTACTAAGATTTTTTATTATTGCAGCTCGCATCCTTATTTGTTCTACATCTTTTTGCTGAGGAGGAAATGAGTGCATATTCTTCGTCCACCCAGTTGGAGAACCCCATTGATGTTTCATTTCGGATTGTTGAGAATTCGGTACACCCAGTGATGAGACGAGGAGACACTCTCCCTATTGTGCATGTCGAACAGCCGGTGCAGGAGGAGTTCATGATGATCAAGGGCATGAGGAGTATGAGCCTCATTCCCAAGGGGCACATGAGGGAATACATGCTGAGACAGTGAGTGAGATCCATAGGGCACATGAGGAGTGGGTATATGTTCATACAGATTGTCCTAAGTCACAAGGTTTAGAGTACGATACACAGGGCTCCAAAGGATCTCGTAGGCAGACTCTTCAAACATGACATAGTTCTTCATCTAGTGAGGGCTCTCGTGATTATAGGAGATTTCATGGATATCAGAGATTGATGGTCCTAGTCCTGGATACAGTATCATCTATTGTGACTGTTACAGTCAATGATGCAATACCCGCTGCAGTTGATCATGCAGTGACAGAGAGAGTTCTCCCACAATTCACCCGGGTTGTTTTAGACTTATTTCGTGGTGCTGGATGCGGGCGTCAGTCAAATGTTGCGGGTCCTAGCAAGTCGGAAACATGAGCAGGACCAAACACGCAACGAGTCTAGTCATCACGATAGAGTTGTTGATCATACGGAGACTCAGGATGAGTGTCATCATGCGGAGGATCATGATCAAGAGCAGCACCAGCAGAGGCCAGTGCATCAGCGTCACAGGCATAGTTCAGTAGAGACTGGTAGGTGCAATAGGTCCAATCATCCTGACGAGCATCGGCGCAGACACAGTTCAACGCAACCAATTCACAACCACTAAGTATTGTGTGGTGGTCGGTATTCACGTTCTCCTCCTCCTCGTAGGCCTCCTTGTATTCTGCATCGGGAGGCTTATGGTTCAAGTTTAGAATTTGGTAGCTCGATTACTACCTTCAGATGACGTACCAAATATCAATGAATCCCCAAATCATTGTAGATCTTGCAAACTTGGACTAAATGCTGGTACGGTGGTGGACTGCTTGAGAATAATAACAACTTGTATGTGGATGGCTCCTGGTGTGAAGTCCCAACACTGATGTTCGACATATGATTCATACAATATAAACAAGAGGCTTTGAATAAAGAGCCAAAAGTCGTTGAAGTTCGACGTTCGTCACCAACAATAATTTTACAAATCTCACACTTCGGCATCGGAAAGTGTAATAAATATTTTACTCACCATGTATGAATTCTACATAAAAAAATATATTGAATGTTGGTTCTCAAATCAGATATAGAAATATTTGTCATTGGTATATGAAGATGCAAAGTATAACACATCTATGTTTAACATTGGTGGTGTTAGAATTGACTGTGTCAATGATTATGTTTAACACCTATAAATGTTTAACATCTACGTGTTAGACTTTGCTGAGTTAATCTTATCATTCCATATTTTTTTGTAATTAATTATTTTCGTATATTAAGTTAATTCTAGGAAATATAAATATTTTATAAAGATTTAGGAACGATTAGATTTGAATTTTCGATATATTTGAATAGATTTACTTCCTAATCTTTAGAGATAAATTCAAATCTTTAACATATCTTTTTCATATCTTTAACATATCTTTCTCTAGTGTTTGTTGTTGAGATATTTATGCAGATATACATATCAAGCACGAGGCTAAACATATCTACACGAGGCAAACCATATCTACACGATGTTATTCATATCTACACGAGGATGAATTCATATCTACACAAAGATACATATCTAGCTCGTGGCTACACTCATCTACATCTATATAAAGGGTGCTGGGGTGCACAAATAAAGTGGACGACCTAAACTATTCATAGAGATATATTATTCAAGGCGTTCCAACTGCTGTGGTGCGAAGAGAAGGCAAACGACCTACATTATTCATAGAAGATCTTCATTAAGGTGTTCCGACCTTTCAACAAGCGTTCACCGTTCGTTCAATTAGCGAATCTATTCAAGCCGAAGAAGGATCCTACCTCCGGAGAGTGAATCCAACGGTAGAGGAGTTTTGAGGATTGAATCGTTAGTTCGTAAATACGGTTTGTTCATAGTTGTAGTCTCTACTTCTATGTAAATTTAAGTTTCTTCGAGGGAGTGAACCGAGAAGAGGTTTGGATATTTATTATTTCGATTTTACTGTGTAAACTTCATTATTATAGTGAAATCTGTTTTTGGCCGTGAGGCTCTCGCGAGTTTAGAAACCCTAGACTCGTGAAATTAATTCTTTGTGTCTGCGTTAAATTTCTGCTGCATGTTAAACTTTGAATGTGTCAAACATTGACTTCTCTGACATTCTGTTTAACATTACTCTGTTAGTCAGACATATTGAATTCGCAGGGTTGAACACTTCAACACCTCGATGTTATAGTAAACTCGGGCACTAAATTCTTTCAGTATATAAACCAATTGTTCTTGTCCGCCAATATAGTTGAATGAGTTATCCAATTGACCATTTTAGTGAACAACCACACTGCACCAGTTCTCAATTTTCAAAAGAAAGAAATAATATAACGAAGTCAAAAATATAATGAATAATGCAATTGCATATTCTCTAGTGTATGTAACCACAAACTTCACTTCATAGATATGAAATATGATTGGACTCATCTAATCAATTTGGACGGATAATTTTTTTCTCCATAACATGCAAGGAAGTAAAGTACAAAAATTACATTCATTTGTTTTTTAATTTCACAATGATTCAAATAAGATTAAATTAGAATCAAATATTTTAAATTGTTAAAAACAAGGTTTTACATTGTTAAAAGTAAACTAAAGATTTAAATTTACAATGGAAAAAAAATTAAAAATATATATATACATATAGGGGGCCTTCGGGTTATAAAAGTTTATTCATATTATAGAATTTATCCTAATATTTATTTTTAAGGTGATTCTAAGTACAATCATGTTGTTTTAGTGAAAATCTTAAATAGTCTATTTAATTATATAAAAAATTTAAATAATTAATAATATTTATATATTCAAGAGTTAACTATTTTAAGGAAATACTCCATTTTTTCAGATATAGTAACATATTTTTCAATTAAACTATGTATGAGTTTGAATAAATGTAATTTTAATCTTATGCAACCCTTGTTTGTAACATGTCATTAAATTTTTATGAGTTTGCGTTTTTCTAGAAATATATGAGTCTGTGAATTAAAATAAAAAAAAAGCAAAATTTCTTATAAAACCATCTCACAATTTTAGTCTGTAAGATAATTATTATAAATAATATATTTTTAATTATATATTTTAAATATAATAACAAATCTTACACAATTTAAATTATATATTTTCTCAATAAATAATAAATTTTATTTATATTTATATTTTTATAAAATAAGATTTTATGAGGTGAGAATTGCATTTAAAAAAAATAGTGTAAGTAGATGATATGAATCTGTTTCACGAAAAGTTGAGAGAGAGAGATGGGGGGAGAGTGTGAGTGAGCGACAACTATTCAACCACTTTTTAAAGCTGGGCAGTCTAATTTTTGTATTTATTTATTTAATTGATTATTTATATATATATATATATATATCAATAATTTCTACCATCAAAACCCACGTCAACACAGCCATGCTCCCATCACCGCCGCCTGCTGCTCCACCTCCGCCCTCTTCCGACGACGACTTCTTCTCCACCACCTCCACCTCCACTTCCTCCGATTCCAAGCCACCCTCCCCTTCCCCCGCCCCCCTCCCTCAGATCCCCATCACATGGCCCGACGCCGGTGTTCTCACCGTCTCGTGGGTCGCCAACCTCATGCAAGCCTTCCAATGGGCATCTGGAGCCCTCCCGCCATCGGAGCTTCCCTCCGTTCTCCCCGTCGCTGTCTTCGACAAACTTGTGCTCGCCGCATCTAAGATTTTGCACAAGGAGCCCAATTGCGTCGTAATTGACGAGAATTCGGGGCTGAATTCGGACTCCCGCGTTGTGGTGGTCGGGGATGTTCATGGTCAGTTGCATGATGTACTGTTTTTGTTGAGGGATGCCGGGTTTCCTGCGGAAGATCGGTTTTTCGTGTTCAATGGGGATTATGTGGACAGGGGTGCTTGGGGGCTCGAGGTTTTCTTGATTCTGCTGGCGTGGAAGGTTAGATTTTTCTGGCGAACTTGTTGATTTCGTCTTAGTTTAGGTTCAAATGAAGTGACTATTGATCGATCGTTCTAGTTGTTAGCTTTAGTGCCAGTGTGATTTCTGTTGGAGATTAACTTGAATCATCGCTCTGTCGTTTTTATATCGTTTATCAGCTTCCTCTGTGATCTTCATTGAGTGAAAGACTGAAATGTTACTTTCTGTTGTAACACTAATGACCTTAGTCCACAATTGTGTTTGCATTTATGATTCAGCAATTTCTATTTTTATTGTTCTTTAATGTTTGTTGATTGGATTTGGTGCTGAATATCTACGTGACTGGGAATATAGTGTTTCAGATTGCTCTGCTACTTCTAGCTTAAGACTATCTTTAAATGGTTGGGTTTCACAGTTGTATCATACTTTCCCCTTTGTTTCTTCATCTTCTTCAAGTACCGAGTAATTTCAACCTGCAGGAGTAAGAAGCCTCGAAGCATTGACTTACTTTTGATTTTTTCCTCTTTTCTTTATCTCTTAGCTTAAGCTTTACTCTTAAAATATGAAAACCAAAAGTTTGTTGATGATAAAATGATATACTGGAAGTTATGGAGAACCTCATAGACAATAAAGCCAGTCTGATTCTTGTGTCCCTTTAACTCAGTAAAATCTGTTGACTTTCAAATGGAAGGTCCCTTGTGATAAGAACCCCTTCCAAATTTACAACAACAACTTTTACTTTTAGATGTCAGGTAGGATGCTTATAAGTGTAGATTCTTACATTGGACTATCCCTTGTCTTTTTGCTGATATTCCTTACCTGATTTCCCTAGTGTTTTTGGTATGCAATTGAATATCTGGTGTTATGCTTGTATTCCTTTTTTGATATCTTTTTGCCATTTGTAGATTATGTTTGTCATATTATATTTTTTTACTTAAAATATAACTGCCCAGTGAACTGGAAATAAAAGGAAAATAATGAATAAGATGATTATGAAGAAGATTATATTGTTTTTGGAAGGTGTTCAAATGTGCATATAATGCAGTAGGCAACCTGACTGAAATTTAAACTGTGAACCTTGTTTTCTCTTTCTCAAAAGAGGTTTCTTGATAACATCAAGCAGTTAGTATCATAGAAAAATTTTAACAAAAAAATGTTGACTCTACTTCTGTAATTTAAGATTGCAATGGGGTTGGCATGTTTTGTAGGTTCTTATGCCTCAGAGGATATATTTGCTTCGTGGAAATCATGAATCGAAGTATTGCACTTCTGTTTATGGATTTGAAAAGGAAGTATCTGTAAAATATGGAGAGAATGGAAAGCATGTCTACCGAAAGTGTTTGGGTTGTTTCGAAGGACTTCCTCTTGCTTCCATTATAGCTGGGCAAGTTTACACTGCACATGGAGGGCTTTTCCGAGGCACAGTCATCACTCCATCGAAAAGGTCCAAAAAGAAAAATCGTAAGGTTGTTCACAATCCTCAGGTGAATTCTTTGATTCTCGGTTCCTTGGAGGAGTTAGCAAAAGCTAGAAGATCTGTCCTTGATCCCCCCTGGGAGGGCTCCAATTTGATTCCTGGTGATGTCCTATGGTCAGATCCTTCAATGAACCCTGGTCTTTCCCCAAATACTGAGAGGGGCATTGGTCTCTTGTTTGGTCCAGATTGTACTGAAGAGTTTTTGAAGAAGTTTAATTTAAAGGTAAGCAACCTCACTTCTTTTCATGTGAGAATCAATTCTTATAGTTGCTCCTTAAATAATTTGGGAGTCTTTTCTTCAGAGCATTTTCCTTCCAGTACTTGGCTGTAAATAGTTGTGTGAAGATTTTCCACGTGAAATCTTTTTGAATGCATATCTGATACATGTTGGTGGAATAGAAGGCTTGTTGGCTGTAATCTCTTTGGTCTTGCTTTTGGGTTTTGACAATATTGAAATATTGAAGCTCCTTGAAATGCAAGTGGACTGAAATCCTAATTGGGACAGAAAACTAATATAATGAATGTCATTCCTCAATCGTGCAATCGCTTGGAGTAATGCAATTGAAAATCTGGGTATCAGGACTACTTGGACTGTAAGTCTAACTTGAGAATTTCAATTGCTGGAAAGTAAATTAGATATTTTATAGGGTAGACAATTTTTGTGGCTTGTGAATTGAGTAATGCTGACATGTGTTCCACACTGTGGATCTCTCTTTCAGGTAGTGTTTATTCGAGTTTTGAATACCTATTATAAATTGCTTCTACGAGAATTGTTGTGTCCTTTCTAAGTTCCCATACTTGTCCCCGACCCAAACTCATGCACAGCATGTTGTGCAGTACAATTTTGGGTTTTAAATTTTACTTTTTAGCTAAATTTTACCTTTCCAGTGCCTGACTACTGATTGTTCAAATTGTCATTGCTCCATCTTTGTCCTTAAACATGTGAGTTTTTACAGCGGTGAAGTTGATGTGTTCATGCACTATTCATTTCCTGTAATTCAGTTGATCATCAGGTCACATGAAGGCCCTGATGCACGGGATAAGCGACCTGATCTTGGAGGAATGGATGCAGGGTATACTGTAGATCATATTGTAGAATCCGGGAAGCTCATCACATTATTCAGCGCCCCAGATTATCCACAATTTCAGGTACCTTGTGCAATTACTTGAAGTTCAGGTTTACATTAAAATGTTCTCCCCTCGTCTCTTTTGCTCTAAAGAAATAAAAGTAATGGTTTGTGCTTCTTTTACCACATGTTCCTTTTGGAATGCATGATTAGATAAGTTGGTTTACAATCTTTTCTGACGGGGACTTAAAGGAAGTAGAAGTAGATATTAATCAAATCATGTTTTGATAGTAAGACGATAAATTGGATTTGGCATTCTAGAACTTGGAGTTCTAAAATGTGTTTAAAATCCAGAAGCAATATTTCTTGATCTTTTGTCTAATTTGCAGGCTACGGAAGAGAGATACAGAAACAAAGGAGCATATATTGTCCTGGAACCCCCGAACTTCAACACACCGATTTTTCACAGTTTTGAAGCTGTTACCCCAAGACCAAAGGTATACTGTTCTACTAAATCAGATGAACAATATTTCAAGAAAATGACAATAGTGAACTACCTAGTGGAAGTATAAATTGGAAACTTGAAAAAGAAAATTATGTCCATTGTTAAGTTTGATCAGTTTGGCTGTGGAAACGCAGCATCTGTTGTAAAAATCGGCTTAGACCACCTAATCGGTATCTCTAAGTTGGCTAGGTGCCTCTTTCAAGCAGGTTAGGTGCCCGATTTTTATATAACTTTTAAGAAAATAATTCAAATTAGGAGAATTGTCGATCCAGGACCCAAAAGATAGTTAAATTGTCAATCCAGGACCCGAAAGATGATTTATCAATCCAGGACCCGAAAGATCAAACAATTCTCAATCCAGGACCTGAAATTGAGGTTCTGGATTGAGAATTGTATGATCTTTCGGGTCCTGGATTGAGAATTTTTGTGATCTTTCAGGTCCTGAATTGACAATTAATCTTTCGGGTCCTGAATTGACAATTAAACTATCTTTCGGGTCCTGAATCGATAAAACTCCTTAAAATTATAGTAATTCTATATTAACAAGTATTTAAATATTTGAAATATCAAAAATAAAAATTTGGTTTACCGATTGAGCAATGCTTAGAAACCGCCTAAGCCTCGCCTAGACCACCTAGGAGGTACCCGAATTAGTTTTCCAATTAAATAATGCTTAGAAACCGCCCAAGCCTCGTTTAGACAACCCAGGCAGTAGACCCTACGAGTTTTACAATTATGTATGCAGCATAATGTTTGACTAATGAATATAGGTACAAGATGTGTGCAGATTCCTCAGGTTATAATAATTGTTTTATGATGATGGTAGGTAAATCCATATTACGACTTTGAAGATGTCATTGATTCTGATGAAGAACTGGACCTGGTATCAATGGTGCCAGAATCTGGGCTGCAGCAGCCTTCTGCTTGAGAAAGGCATTGTAACTACCATGCCCATGTCACTTTTTTTGAGCATTCGTATTGATGTGTGTGATGTATAACTATAAGAGAGATAGAGAGTCTTTTGTTGTACTAATACCTTTCGAAATATAGATTACACTATTAAAATTCTTTGTGCAGGGCAGTTCCTTACTCGGAATATAGTGGTGTAACTACCTTTGTTTGTGATCAAGAGGTTATGAGTTTGAAATACATTAGTCATCGATGTGCTGAACATGAAGGGCATAATCGATATGGAATACTCATTTCTTCCATATTGTTATGAAGCACCTTTTTCCAGATGTTTGATTTTAGACTCTTTTTTTTTGGCAAGACACTGATGAGGTGGTATAAGCAATTTAAATATGATAAAAATAATTGAATTTGAAGCTGTGTGAGTGTTACAACAACAGGCATAGCTGATAACATTAGAGAATTCTGAGCTCCAAGTCTGGATACCCAGCCCTTGCTTTGTGCCTTTGGAAAACATCTTGGAGCGCTTCCACGAACCGGGCGTGGACCTCCGCGACCTTGCATCATCAACCATGGACAAATTGATCACAATTACAGAACCATTCATCATTTTCCTAATGCATGTTATGCCCATACAAATGCTTCTGCATGCCAAATGATTCTACGAGATTATATATAACGGAAACCAGCTTGCAGGAGAAGCATTGCAGAGCACTTATATAGACTCGTTTCTTTCCATCTATAAAGACTCGGAACTATTTCTAGCAGATTCAAAACTCACAGCATTAGTATTTGTGTACCTTTAGTGAAGTGAAGAAAATTTGTGTTAGTACCTCTTCAGTGGTAGGTTGGGGGTTTTTCTTGAGCGGAATTGGTTGACCAACCACTACATGCATCGGGTGTCTAAAAGGTAGAGGTGAACTGCAAAAGAGCCATCACAATTTGAAGTTCAGCACAGATGAAAGCTTTTTTAACACGAATATGGAAACTCAGATGCATCAGGTGGCAAAGAAGCAACAGAAAAATTATGAAATACTGATTCTTTTACAAAAATCTCCAAGGCCGGTTCATTTTATATTCGTGAGCTCAGATATGACATTGTTGCCAAACATCAAGTGAAATGTTTTTAATGATCAGCATAAACTTTCCAATAATTTAGAGCATGAGTCATTCAATGACAGAGCACTAATCAGCATAATTATGAATGTGAAGGCTTTCTGATAAACTTTGATATGCATAAAAGAAATGTAGCTTTCCCCATTTATCTTAGAAAATAGAGCATACCCGAGCACGCCCCAAAAAACAACGGGTGTGAACTTTATGGCCCTAGAGAATTCCCTGAAAAGCTTCCCGGCAGGTTTCCACCAGTTATATGCATCAGACTGCAGAATAATGAAACAATCAAAGAGCAAGTAATGTTTGAGTTCTTGGGAAAGGATAGATACCACAGAAGAACCATGAAATATTTACAACATTCTTGGTGTAATTCAACATCAGTGTTTTTGCATACAGAAAATAACTGTAGAGGCATAGTATGATCACTTATATAAGAACTCAAGTTAAATTCCATTTAAGGTTCTGGTTTTTCTGTGGCTCTGGAACATTTCCTGCCGGTTTCTATCTTTATTTTCTTTGACAACAGGAAGTTCATTGTTGCCTGTTGGTCATATCTTCACACTCCCTAGCATTTCTAGAGAAGATAATGGTGTGCCATGGGTATGTTAAGAGGGGAGAGTTATTTAATGCTTGATTAGCTCAAAACACCCTCTTTAAATGTCAGCTCACCATATTTCAGATTTGTTTAGTGTTGAGTGTTACATCCACTGCTTAAATTATCCCAGTCTTATTCTAACAAAGTTGGACAGGTACATCTTCCTAAGGTCGAGCACCCCAAACATGGTGACCAAACTATCCAAAATGGAACTTAGGTGACTGCATATGACATGCTAAATGATACTGGAACAATTCATCAGGATTGATCGACTTAACCACAACTCTGAGAAGAGCGAGAATGAGAATTTATCGCACCTGACCAAAGCAGAAAACAGGAACCAGAGGTTTTCCAGTCTCCATAGCAATACGTACAAATCCTCTTCTATTTTGAAGAAAAATAACCTGAGGGTGAAGGAGAATGAAATTAGGCTAACAGGTAGATCATTGCACCTTAATCAGAATTGTTTTCACCAACTGTAATGCAACAATGAAACCCTGCAATGCCAACAGGCAATGAACTGGATAATATAATCAAATACTTCTACCCTGTCAATCATAAGTCAGTGAAATCTGGAAAAAATGATATAGAGGTTCAGGCATATATAGGGAGTCTACGTAAAATAACCATGTATAAAATTATAATTTGGAAGTTTTGTCACAAACCCACTGAAAGCTTCTAAACTTTGCACTTCTTCCTTTTTTAAAATACTTCTTCAAATTAAATTTTCACCAATATCATTAAGCTAAATTTTCACCAATGTCATTACATCCAACATTACCATACTTAAGAGATGAGAATGTTGTGAAGAAACAGAAGTAGGTAAGATTTATTTACAGAAGGTGTAATGAAAAAGCAACCCACTGTATGCATGTATGATATACCACAATGAAAGTGGCTGAGTTGCAAAGGATCACCTCAGAGCCATGCTCCATAGAGCAAGTCTCCTGGACTCCCCCTGGCACTATGATGCAGCTATAACCAGATGACAGAAGGAAAGAGAAGTTCTTCCTTGTGGCAGGTGAAAGTCCCAACCATGACCATATATGTCGCATAAATGGAGTGTAGAATACCTGTCCAAAGTTTCTTCATAATCACATTTGGTTATGGCAAATTACTATTATGAGTTCAGTACAGGAAGGTGCGTGCAATCTTACAGCAGTACTTGCAAGAGCCTTGACCTTCGTTAGAGGCATAAAACCAGTAAAGTCTGAAAGCGCAACTACTCCAATAGGCCAAACTGAATGTGGTTCATAACCAAAAACTGCAATAGATAGGATTCAAATTTTCAGAAATTAATTGAATTCTCTTGTTTTAACTTTTTAGTAAAGAAAACATGAGCAATACAAGTTATTAAGTAGCATAAAGAATAGCTTCCTACTTCCCCAACTATATCAATGGCAAATATTAAAGAAATGCTTACATGCATTATACTAAGATTGTGCTTTGCCAGCAAACAAAGTTTTGGAAGTCTAAGATGGGTTATAAATTCTCATACAGTTCAAATGTTTGGGACTCAATGGTCGTGATACATACATCTTACAGAAGTGGTCGCCTACCCTTTAAACAGATAGACATTCATTTATGATAATATGTTTCACCACAATAAGTTTTGTAGAAATCAATCAGCACAATTATCACCATGATACAATGTGCACAAAATCTCTGGAGTTTCAACTGACTTGATAAAACCCTATTATCTCAAATATTAAGCTCCAAGGGTCTTGACTCTTTGGAGTCGGATGTCTCGTACATTCTATGACAATATTATCTTCCCTGATATTCAAATTTGAAATCAACTTGAGCTTTGCAAAGTGCAATGCTTGTTCCAATCATGCCGAGAACATCTTATATCAAAATATCAAGTGAAAGTGGTTTAGTAATTCTGTAATTGACAATGTCTTATCACTCATGCAAAAGAACTGCATCTAGCAGTCTGTAATGCAAACCACCGGGGACAACTTCGATATTAAACACTGACTCTTGTAGTAATGGGTTCCTAAAAGAAAACGAATTATGCAATGCAAGGTCCTCTTCTAAGACAAAGGCAAAATTCTGACTTCAATAAACAAGCTATTCCACACTCTAAAGGGAGACGGAGCTCCAGAACTCCCTTGACCAGAAAATCTCAACTCTACAGACCATCAACCACAAACACTCCAAATCCAGACCACCGCAACGGTATCAAGCTTATCAGCTCAAGGATGACCCCAAGCTAACATATTAAGAACTACACTTTTCTAGAAGTTGAATTTCCTGAACCAGAAGGAACAATCCTATCAGATTACTGCAGTAATGTAATGCCATAGATATCTTCATTAAACCATGGAGTACTTGACCTTCAAAATAAATTATACCATTACCTTCATTAGGTACATAACTCGAAGAAAAGGTGTCACGTTTGAAGAGAAAAGGCAAACAAAAAATCATATTAAAAGAACTAGCTTTACCATAGGCCTCATTGGGATCAAAGGCTTCGATGTCCTCCACGTACAAAGTCAGCGGAAAATAACCAACCGCATGCTTACATATATACCTGATAAGTCATGTACTAACACATTCAACCCCACATACGCAGATTGATCGAGAGATCATGCCCCTAAACAAAATCAAATATTTGAGGAAGGCGTCGATAAGGCGAACTCCACATGCTAACCTGGACAAACTCCGACCCCATTTGCTCCGCTCATTGATTGGAATCACCATAAATACCAAAAGAAACCCAATACCTCTGAAAAGAACACCACAGCAAAATCTTTAAAACACAAGCATTATTGCATGAACAAACACGAACTACTGAATAACCATCGCATCTTAAGGCTAAACAGAACTATTCCAACGTTGCATTTAAAACCCTCAGCTCGCCGCCCGCGCAGGAAAGTCACCCAACACGAAAGAACACACGCGATCATAGTAAAGATAACGAACCCGAGCGATTTGGGAAACGGGAAAAGGATGAACGAGGCGAGGACTATCAGAATGATCAAATGGATCGAACCCAGCCACAGAGAAATTGCAATAAAGGAATGAAAGAGCGACCCTTGTGGGCCCTTGAACTCCGCCGCATTCGGAGGCGGCTCCGGCTCTGCCGAAGGCGATTTCCGCCGCCTGACATCGCCGTTGGGCTCAGGCGTCATTGAAGTAGCAGTGAGTGAGCAGAGAAACGAGTTTGTTATGCAGAATAAGGAGATTGAGACGAGAAAACGAGATGGGAGGCGATCGACGCACGCAGGCAGGCAGCGGAGAAATGGGAGAGCATGAAATGGCGTTTGGGAATTGAATTGAATTTATGCTTTTTCCGCCACATCGGCTTTCCGTCCCCACACTTTCTGGATGCTGCCAAAGGAAATTTCGCATGTCAACGCAGTCGCGTGTTTTTTTCTTTTTTTTTTATAAATAATAATAATTTAATTATCGATTCAAGATTCGAAAGAAATGTATGATATTTCAGATCTGAATTGAAAATTTTTGTGATTTTTCAGGTATTGAATTGAGATTTCATCTTTTGCATCCTGAATCGATTATTAAACTATCTTTCCGGTTCTGAATTAATAAAATTCTTTTTTTTTATATAAGATTTAAATTGACACTTAGATATTTCCGATACTCGAACTTATAATCTCTTGATTCAGAGAAGGTTTTTTTTTTAAAAAAAAATATATATATATTGGAATTTATCAAATTTATTACTTATTTAAAGAATCTTAATGAGCCGAGTTGGGCAAGTAACAAATGTGAACTAAAGTTTGGTTGGACATTAAATGTTTAACTAACTCCAATTTATTTGTTTACAGCCTAGCTTTTCGAATTATTAAACCAACAAATTTATTTTGACGTGTATCTAAAAATACATTATCCTGCTCGATAATTTGTGTGTATCGGAATTATCGTATCGGATGATATCTTGTCGGAAGTTATTGTGTTTGTGTTTGAGCTTCAAGGGTTGTATCATGTTTTTGTCCATTATTATCGTGCGAGTAGTGTCGCGTAAAAAAAAATAGCCCTAAGTATAGAGTTTTGTGTGTGCGTGTGTTGTGTCGTTATCTTTATTGTGTTTGGAGTTTGACAGGTCGTGTCGCGTTAGTATCTATAACTTAATGGATTGTTTCATGTTCGTGTCTAGAGTTTAATGGGTTGTGTCGTGTCAAAAATTGTCAGTCCTACCCTATTTAATGCACTATTATACTGATCAAAGAAATATGAACCGTTACAGTTAAAATTTTATCGAGTTTATTTCTGAACTCAAGAGTGTTGTACGACAAAAACAACTTTATTATAAAAAAAATAATAGATTTTGCATAGTAAATCAAAATAGCCCGGTTTCTTTTCAGTTCATTCCTTGAATAAATTTAACTTTACATGGATGCTATCGCACTTTTTATTAAACACCAAACTAACAACCTGACACGATACAAACCCAAAACTCATCTACACATTGGATTCAATCATCGAATATAGATTATGTTGTAAGCTTGAATGATTCATGAAAAGTTGAAAGCGCGGGGAATGATGGATTGACTTGAATCTCCTTTTTATTTTGAGTTGGTCTCTTGAGAGACGTTCTTACCTTTTTTTTATTGTGAGACGGACATTAATACATTATTTCAATAAGTTAAATATATAATTTCATTTTTAAAAATTATATTATTTGTAACAAAAAAAAGACACCATTTGCAATAAAAAAACACATCATTTTATTAAATTCGTCTCACAATAAAAATGATGAGACCGTTACATTCGAGAATTTGCCTTTTACTATTTTTTATGGATGGAATACACGATCATTTAGGTCACTCTCGCAGTATTGGCCATTTAAAGTTTTAAACATAACACAAAATTAAATAAAAGTCACACAATTCATATGGGAAGTGATTAAAGTCATTGAAAATACTCCCTAAATGTGAGTCATAAAAACAGGGGTTAGTTGTAACAAGCAACCCTAAATAGCAATGAAGGATAATACTAATACCAAAATGTTGAAGAGGGTAGGTCTATCTCTAAATAATCTTGGAATTTATCAAATTTATTATTTAAGTAATCATAATGAGCCGAGTTGGGCAAGCAACTAAGATGAAATTATTGTCAATTATGATTTCACTAATATGGATTTATGATTTTATGGTCCTAATGCCAAACCTGCTAAATCTAGTAATTAAAATAATTACATATTAGGAGAATTGTCGATTCATGACCCAAAAGATAGTTTAATTATCAATTCAGGACCCGAAGATGATTTGTCAATCCAAAACCCGAAAGATCAAATAATTCTCAATCCAGGGCCTGATATTAAGATCCTGGATTAAAAATTGTATGATATTTCGGATCCTAAATTGATAAAACTCCATCTTATTTGAAATCTAAACATTTATTTATTGGGTCTAAATCAGCATAGCTTTTCGAATTATTAAACCGACAAATATATTTGGATTTGTATCTAAACATACATTGTCCTTTTTTAAAAAAAATAATCAAATACATATACAAAAGATTTATCTTAAAACTATATTTTTAAATATTATTATTTTGTTTCAACAATGTAAATATCTATTTTAATTTCATGATTAATATAATCAATAACTAGTAATATACTCGTAACACGAAATCATTTTATATGTTTAAAAAAGTATAAGGGCACCTGACTATTTTCAAATATATTAAAACGAACTAATTTTTTATATTAAATAATTAAAGTTTAATTAAGAATTGCAATATTGGAAAACAGAATTGTAATAATAGTGAAAATATTAATGTAAATGTTAATAAAATCAATCCACAATTGAAAATGGCAATTCATCTATTTTTATCTTTTTTAATTTTTTTTTTTACATTAATGTAAATATGCACACCCTACATGTCACATGGAAACTCGAATCTATGAACTTTTAATCATAAATAGAGTATTTTTACCATTGTGCACCCCGAATAAGGGACAATTCATTTATATTTATTTATCTATAGTATAAATAAGAATAGTGTAAAAAATATATATTCCAAAAAAAAAAAAAAACTATGCACACGTGTATCCTGGTATTAAAAAAAACTATGAAGTCCAAATAAATAAAGCAACAATTGTGCTTAATGTGACACGTGAACAAAGTCAAATATATTAAAGTGTCATAATGTTTTTATTTTACTCTTCTACTTTTTGCTTCTATTTTGGTTTTTCAATTTTAAACTTATTACGTGTTTGAATTATGCTATATGAAGATGTAGAAATAATCAAGTATCAAAACCATGTAATATGAATACAATGATTCTGAATTTTTAGATTGATCTAATTTAAGACTGTTATATATATATATATGTTTTTAATATTATACAAAAGAAAACAAAATGTTAAAAATAAAATGTTCACTAATTATAGTTCATTATATTAATTGTTAGGTTTGTAAAATAGTTAGGCCCGTACTAAAGCCTGTCCAGGTGTACCTTAGCTAAGATCGCATGAGCAATCCAACGTAAAGACTAAAGAGAACTATCCAATGGA
This sequence comes from Plectranthus barbatus, assembly GCA_026898455.1. Lineage (NCBI taxonomy): Eukaryota > Viridiplantae > Streptophyta > Magnoliopsida > Lamiales > Lamiaceae > Plectranthus > Plectranthus barbatus. Next base: position 1,090,790 of record JAPKLW010000017.1, on the reverse strand, counting down.
AGAGCAAGTTGACAAATAGCGATTTGGAGTTGGAGCTGGAGAGGTCGATGAATGTAGAATTGTCTCTGTCAAATTGCTTAACGTTCAATAAGAATCTGAATAAAGACACGGGTGATTTGGAGAGGGAGAACGACACGGACGTTGCAACAACACCAAAAAAATCGGCGATCTACTCGGAACCACTCAGAAGACGTGCGAAGAAAAACCCTAGACCCCTTTAACTTTAACTCTATAAATAGGTCTACTGTAAGCCGAAAAACGACATCTAGCTCTCTACACACACGCTACATTTGAATTTCTGTTGTACTATTTAGCTCTGTAACTTGCTTTGAATTGTAACCAGCTTGCTGGAGTCTTCTTTTCTGATCGGCGACTCGCTTATTCTTAATAGATACTGTGAGCGTTTAATACGGTTCTATCTCTTTGTTTTTACGCATTGTTCACTAGTTATAACTATTTGCAATTGTGTTTACTGTTTTCTTACCGGTCTTTTCTGCTTGTTATCATCGATATACCGATTATTTTTTACTTGGTTTCCGTGGCCCCACAATCGTACGAATCAAATCTCACCATCATGCATTACTTAAGTACTAAAAGATATCAATTAATATTGAAGAATTATTAAAAAATCAGTTTTTTTTTTTCAAAAAACAGAGGATAACAAATAAAGCATATACTTTATATTATACTCTCCGGAAACTTCATATTAAAATTTGTGGGCAATTTGAAGCCACACGCCCTCAAAATTAAATATTTTATTTTTCTATTGCAATGAAAACCAAAATAGAAAAAAATCCACCAAAAATAACTCTCAAAATATTATGATAATGTCTTCCTCCTCCACCACCACCACCACCACCACACCTTCCTTCGCACTCTTCACTGTCTCCGCCCCTTCTCCGCCACCGCCGCCGTCGCGGCTATTTTTCAAACCTCACCCCACATTCCTCGCGCCCACCCACCGCTCCAAAGCTTTCTTCCTCATAAAATCCATCGACGTCTCCAAAGAAGACAAGCAAGACCAGCCGGCTCCAACGGAAGATGTTGCCCCAGAGACCCAATTCGAAGATTTTGCCTCAGAGGCCCAATTCGACCCCCGGAGATTGGAGGAGAAGTTCGCAGTCGTGAACACCGGAGTATACGAATGCAGATCTTGCGGGTATAAATACGACGAATCCGCCGGCGACCCGTCGTACCCGATTCCGCCGGGGCTGCCATTCGAGAAGCTGCCCGACGACTGGAGGTGCCCGACTTGCGGCGCGTCGCAGAGCTTCTTCGAGAGCAAGAGAGTGGAGATTGCGGGTTTTGCGCAGAATCAGCAGTTTGGATTGGGCGCCAACGCGCTCACGTCTGGTCAGAAGCTTTTGCTCATTTATGGTAGTTTGCTTTTAGCGTTTGCGCTGTTCTTATCCGGATATTTCCTGCAATGATTGGTGGGCTGTTTTGACTTTTTGATTGCGTGCTTACTGTGAAGTTTGATATTGTATATGGATGGAGTTTGATGTTCTAAGCAATGTATATTAATTGGAAAATGGTTATGAGCTGTTTGTGTTGTGTGATTTGCAAGTTAGATTTTTGTTCACTTGCAATAGAATCTTTCTTATTTGGGTTGTGGTGTGAATTACAATCCAAGCAAATGCAAGAGCTGCAAACTATCTTGCTTAAGATTTGTGTTGCGTTATAGTTTGATTATGTTAGTTTGTGATATCCAAAATAGACTATTTCAACCTGATTTGAGGTCTTTGTTTTTAAGCAATAGATGTTGAGTGGGAATGAGAATGCAACTCTGAGTAGGTATGCATTAAGAAGTTGATACAATCAACCAGCCTTTCAATCATAATTAATAATCCTCATCTATCTGTTTCATCCATCTCTTTCTCAACTGCCTCATCTATCTGTTGCTGTTTCTACCTCATTCAGAACCATTATCCTTTTCGTATGGTGTTGCCTCATTCGGGGTGCCTTCTTCTCAAAAGTGTAGTTACTGCTCGAATTCTCGCATACTTTTGTTTCGAATGAAGGCAACTAGCCTTGTGTTCCAGCTTAGGATCCTATAGCTACAACTTTGGTTCTATGGAAATTCTAGGAATATGGATTTGTCGAGAATTGGAGCTGCAGATTTCGAATTACTCTAGTTGTAATGTTATTGTGTTGTGAATCTTTTGGACTCAAGTTACCAGAGGGCCGAGGCAGAGAGGATAGAAAAGAAGCTCTTTGTTACTTATTCATGATGACAATTTTTAAATTTACAGCACCCAAGATTTGTTTGTTTATTTGGAAACTTGCATGATTTGGTGGCATCTGCAGTATCAAATTGCAATGCCACAACCACCTAGGATAGGAGGTAGAATGTCTAGGTCTTAATATTGCAATATAGCAGGGGTGTGCTGAGATCTAAAGGTGGCTCTGTTATTTGCAGATATATTGCTATTTCAAACCATAGCTTCATGTCTCTAATGATCTACTGTTAGCTGCATTTCAAGTTTCAATTTCTCTGTAGTTGTAGTTAATCTATATGCTTTATTCTGTTTTTTTTTGGCGAACTTTTCATTGACGAATTGAGGGATTCTGGAGTCTTGCTTTGCTTTCTTCAGCCATTGCATGATGGAAGTGCTGCATTCTTTGTTTGCTAACTTGTTAGAACAACCAAGATTTGGTATTTAACCTCTCAAAATTCTTAGTCAGACACCAACTTGAAGCTTCAATTCATATTATTCAAGTTAAGTGAGATGTCTGAACTTGCGCTACACATTTGCATATGAAGTGTTGTGGGTGATTTTGTATCGAACAACTATATTACTCCCTCCGTCCCATTAGTGTAGTCCCATTTCTGTAAAAAAAATTGTCATTTTAGGAAAATGAGACTATTTTATAGAACAGACAAAAATGGAAAATGGAATTACTCCGGGAGTATTATTATTATGCAAGATGTGTTGGTTCTGAGACCCATGAGGGCTATTTATACTAGCATGATTAGGTAAAATCGAACCGAAATACAAGGGATATGTCTAAAGTTTTTGGGATAAGAACTATCCTATGAAAGCATTGATGATTGCTTTGCTGTTATTTTGTGGCATCTGCAGAATTGCAACGCACCATCTCTACTGTGATGTATTGTTGGATTGAAATTCTATAATTTGTTACACCCTTTTCATTAGGCCAAACACATTCATTTTAGTTCAAATTATCCGTCTTTTTTCATTTCTAGTACCAACTATTTTCTTTTTTAATTTTATGTCACAAACTATAAAAAATTATTTAAATCTAGGAAGAAGAAATTTTCTGGCATTGGAAAACTGATGGGCATGTCGGAAACCCACATCATTTCATTTACAATGTGTCATTTTTTTAATATAGCATGAGTTTCCGAAATGCCCTGTCAGTTTCTCGATGCCAAAAAAATTTATTCGTCCTAGATTTGAATAGTTTTTTTTTTATAGTTCGGACATAAAATTGAGAAAGAGAATAGATGGTACTCAAATTAGAAAAAGACGGATAATTTAGACTAAAATTAATGTTTTAGCCTTTTCATTATGTGCTTGAAATTTAAATAAAGAATAACCAATAATGGCAGCTTCATACAAATATATAGGCGGCGATCTCCAACCTGACATGAACTTTCGGGTTGAACCTGCCAGCCCATTTAATTTTCGTGTCGGGTTCGGGTTAATCTTGGGTTGACCCGCGAATCTATTTGACCCACCAATAAAATTAATTATTACTATTATTATTTATGAAATATAATTATATAAAAATTTAATAAATAAAAAATAGCCTAAAACCTATTTTTTAAATAATTAACACAATTTTTTTTAAGTTTTAAAATAATAAAATTTTAAAATAATTAAACAGGTCATTTCGGATCAGTTTCAGGTCGACACGAAAATAAATAGGTCGGATTCGAATTGAGATTTTTGATCCGCAAAAATATACGGATCGGGTTTGAGTTGGCGTATTGCTTGTTATTATCAGGTTACAACCCGACCTTCCAGCTCAAACCCGACCCTGCCACCCCTAATCAATAGCAATCATCATCTTAAAGGACTCAAGCTAAACCTATTGCAAGTACTTACAATTATATTAATCATTGTGATAACTTAGGATTTGAGTAGTCATTGTTAAATTGTGCCATTATTAAAGAATGACTTTAAAGTGTAAGATCATCAAAGCTTTACGGTTCAACAACTGGGTACGACTATCTGTCACGTGCTTGAAATTTAATTTAGGACTTATGGAAAAAATTGGAATATTTTTTAAACCCATTTTTTTTTTAATGATAACTGCTTGACACCTTAAAATCACAACTCATTAATTACAATCTTCTACTTCCATTCAATTCGAATTCAAAAAGATTTTGTCAAATGGAGTAACTATACATGCAACGTCTATGGAAATTATACCTCATTCATTACTATATTTTAGTTTTCTTGAATTCGAATTTCAAAACTTTACCAATCCGATGGAGCCGCATCATATACTCCCTCGGTCCCAAGTAAAATGACTCTTTTCTTTTCGGTACGAGAATTAGTGTAAGTGGAATTAACATTTTATTGTTGAATGCGAAAATTTTATCATTTTTAAAAATTAGTCAATTTGGTTGGGACATGCGATTTGGTATGTGAGTCAATTCTATCGGGACGGAGAGAGTATTTTTTTATTAAGAAAAATGTAATAAGGATTGAGGAATTCTTTTTTTTTTTCAGAATTAAAAATATAACTTATGGCAAATTTTTCGTTTTTATAGTTCATATTAATTTTTTTTTATTCATGCATAATACAAGAGTATACTCACGAGTTTCTTGTCTTGAATAGTTTTCCACTTTTGGGTGGATTATATTTTTAAATTGATATGTTTTAGGGATGATAATTTGAGCATATCATATGTTTATCTTGTCAATACATTAATATATATTTAATATTCCATCCTTTAAAGGATAAGATTTCATCTGTATCCAAATCCGATAAGAATTCGATAAAATTTCGATCCATAACTCCATAAAAATCAAAAATAATAAAAATTCAATAATATTTGATATGATTAATATGATAACAATACTTATATAAATTAAAGAAAATTACACTAATATAACTAACAAAACTCAATTTTATAACTATTAAATAATTAAAAAGAATTAAAAGTATTTTATTAATTTATTAACCAATATCCATATTGGATAGAGGTGTGCACGATTTGGCCGAAACCGGCCGAACAGGCCAAACCAAATTAATTTGGCTGGTTTGAGAAAAATAATTGGTCAGATTGGTTTGAAAAATCTCAAACCAGATGATTTGGTTTGGCCGACGGTTTGAAAGATAAAACCGGCCGGACCGGCCGTATAAATAATATAATTTTAAATAAAATAATTATAATAAAATATTATTAGATAGAAAGCTAAAATATCAATTATATTGATATATATGTCTGATGGTTATATTCTTTCGAATTGTAACCCTATAAATCAACTTATATTTGATTGTTTCTTGCAACCATAACATTATTTATTTATTTCTTATCTCATATTTATATTTAATGACGAGCGAGATATATTTATATTAGCTTTATTTTGTGTATCATTCTTTCATTAATAATTAATAATCAAATTGATACACAAATTTCATTGTTTGCAATATTATTAAATGAATAATCTTCAAACAGTTTAAACCGGCCGAACCAGACCGTTTTACTATGGTTTGACCGATTTGATTTGAAATAATTATTTAGCTGGTTTGATTTATAAAAATTTCAAACCGTACCTATTGGTTTGGTCAGTACTTCATCCCTTAAACCGGCCAAACCGGACCGTGCACACCCCTAATATTGGATGTGTATTTGACATAAAACTTAGGCCTCAATCCAAATTAGTTATTATCCTCTCCTAAGTTTTTTCATTATATTTTTGTTGAAATATACGTGGCCCAATAATGATATTTTGAATCAAACCTACTTTGAAGCCAAACCAATAATCATGGTTAAAATAATGATTATTCCTTATTTATATTTATCTATCTTTTACTCAATCATTACTTGCATTACCATCTCACTTAGGCTTTGCCTTAATCATTACTTTGGTTAAAAGAGTCGTCTCCTAGCTAACGGTAAAATATAACGAATAGTATCTAAAATCATATCATTTTTACACTATTTATATCAACCATAATTTAAACATATTTATTGCCGAATATAAAAGAAAGTTCAGTAGCAATAAAGAATATAGGAATTCGAGGTTTTATGTGAATTTAAACAAATACTCCATATTTTTATTAAAAAAATAAGATTTTAATCGATTTTTTTTTTTTTGGGGATAATCATTTTTAAATGGAAAGGTCTCAGGTTAGGCACGCCTAAACGGTTTAGACGAGTTTTATCCATTAACCAAACTCAAACTCATCTAATAAACCCTAATTAGAGATTAATAAACTCTATTTAGGATGGATGAACTCATTTGGGTATCATAAATAATCATGTAACCACTGTGAGTATGTGTTAATGTGTCCACAAATAATAATATGTAGTATTGGTTGTGGGGTCAATTTTAATTATTTTTAGGAGAATTGTCGATTCAGGACCCCAAAGATGATTTGTCAATTCAGGATACGAAAGATCTAACAATTCTCAATCCAGGACGAAATACTAGATTGAGAATTGTATGATTTTCCGGTTCCTGAATTGTGAATTTTTCTATTTTTTGAATCCTGAATCTCCTTATTTTTTAATACCAACGTTATAACATTTATGTATTTTATATATATAACAAATTTAATGGAAACGAAATGTGAGTGTTGGATAAGATAAAGAATAATAAAACGACCACATTCCTCTGCAATGGCATTGCGCTTACTCTCGAAACCCAACGCATGAACCCCCACATCTCTCTGCCTCGTTTTCACAATGTATTATGCCATTTTTCAGGAGCATGAGCATTAAAAGTAGGCGCGGAATCATACAAAAATAACGACTAGAATGATGGCGGAAACATGGATTATAGTTTACATTAATGTAGTTGCAGGAATCATACGGAAAAGTGAGCATATAATTTAATCTGCATACGGAAAGAGAATTACTGCGTTGGAAAAAGTGAGAGGTGGGGTGCGCCGTGGGCTCTGTGCGGTTCCAGTTTACACTTTAAGTTGAAAGCAAATGCCAACTTCATCTACTCTTCACGTTTTATGTTTCGGCCTTCTTTTTTTTTAGTGGGGTTTCGTTTCAACAGTCCAATCCCTGCTGCTTTTATTTCGGATGCTTCTTTCTTCTTCCGGCTCTAATCTAATCCATCCTTTCATCTTTGACCGGGGATTTTGAGATGGGTTCATTCAGAAATGCTCAAAAAGTGTGTCTTTATCTCTGTGTTTTTCTTCTAGTGATTGGCCCATCATTCTCTTCCAAGGTATTGTGTATATATTGACTTATTGAGTGGGATGGTGTATGCATTATGGGATTGGTTTTGACTTTGAAGGATAAATTTTGGTGGTTTATGTTTTTGTTGTTGTTTAGTTGTATGTGGTGTATATGGGAGGCAGAGGTAGTGATGGCCCAGATGAGATTTTAAGGCAGAACCAGCAGATTCTCAACGATCTTCATAGTGGAAGGTTTTACTTCTTCTTCATCATTAGTTTCGACTGTTTTTTCTGATCCATTGATTGCTCTTGAATGGCTTTTTCCTCTTATATTGTGATATTAATGCAGTGTGGAACAGGCCAAGGCTTCTCATGTGTATAGTTATAGACATGGTTTCAGAGGCTTTGCAGCCAGGTTGACTGAAGAACAGGCTTCTCAGGTGGCAGGTAAGGATTATTAAATGCTACTTATGATTGAGATCTACCTAATAAAAAGACAGATTTATTGGACTCTTGTTGTTCTTGAAAAAAAATATATATATATACATGCCTATTGACTACGTATGAAATTACTAATAGTCTTCATGTGATTGGAATAAATAAATGGGATTCAGAAATGCCGGGAGTTGTGTCGGTTTTTCCCAACACTAGAAGGAGCCTTCACACTACTCATTCTTGGGATTTCATGGGCCTTGTTGGTGAAGAAACTATGGAGATTCCTGGCTATTCCACCAAGAACCAAGTTAATGTCATTATAGGTTTCATTGATACAGGTAACTCTTATCAAATGCTTCATCAACATATGTTTGTGAACTTCAGCTATTTCTTTTCATAAGTTAATCTATTTGAATTGTTGCAATTGAGGATTTGGGTGGATGAGCTGAGGAATTTAGCCTAGTGCCTACTGAATATGATAGTAATTTGTTATTGGACAAGACCATTTTCCTTGTTGCCTTTTTCTTGTCCATTTGCTGCATTACTGACTAAATATGTGGTAGAATCAAACTCTCCATTCACTACTTTCTTGGTGATACTACTAGCTCCAGAAGAGATGCATGGTTTTTCTATTGCTTTACCAGAACAAGAATGGCTTCTCCTTTATCTTTTCCACAATTCCCTCTCAAATAATAGAATTTGTGAATTTATGTGAAGGTGCTTCTATTGCAGGTATTTGGCCCGAGTCCCCGAGTTTTAGTGATAGAGGTATGCCCCCTGTGCCCGTTGGATGGAAGGGGCATTGCCAACCAGGGGAAGCTTTTAACTCTTCCACATGCAATAGGTTGAAAACAATGTGCTTCTTTTTTTACCAGCAGTTACATATATTTTCACTGTCCATTGAAATTGTACTGAAACGCATAAGATTTGTCTCCATTCTAGGAAAGTGATTGGTGCAAGATACTACCTAAATGGCTATCAATCCGAAGAAGAAAATGAGAAAATCGTATCCTATAGATCTGCAAGGGATAGTGTAGGCCATGGGAGTCACACAGCTTCAACTGCCGCAGGGCGTTACGTTGACAACATGAACTATAGTGGGTTGGCTGCAGGTGGAGCCAGGGGAGGTGCTCCGGTGGCTAGGATTGCTGTGTACAAGACTTGTTGGAGGTCTGCATGCTACGATGTTGACTTGTTGGCTGCATTTGATGATGCCATTAGAGATGGGGTGCACATCATATCCCTGTCTTTGGGTGCTGATTCACCACAGGGGGATTACTTCAGTGATGCCATTTCCATCGGAGCCTTCCACGCTGTCAGCCGAGGGGTGGTGGTGGTTGCTTCAGCTGGAAACGAAGGAACTTCAGGGTCAGCAACAAATCTTGCCCCTTGGATAATCACTGTGGGAGCTAGTTCTACAGACAGAGACTTCACATCAGACATCATTCTTGGAAATGGCGATCAGTTTCCGGTTAGCCATAAAATTTACAATCACTGTCAAATGTAATTTGTTCATCCTTTATAAGAGCCTTCCATTCCACAGGGAGAGAGTCTGAGTCTTTCAACAATGAATGCACCTGCTAAGATCATATCCGCTGCTGAAGCTAATGGAGGATACTTCACTCCTTACCAATCCAGGTGAAGCAGAAAGGTAGTTTGTTGAGCGTATGTTCAACATATCCATCTTCTACGTAGAATCTCACGATGTTTTAATCTTTCCTATTCATACCAGTTACTGTTTGGAGAGTTCCTTGAACATCACCAAGGCCAAAGGCAAAGTTCTGGTTTGCCGTCATGCTGGTAGCTCTACAGAGTCGAAGCTTGCAAAAGGCGCTGTAGTGAGAGAAGCCGGTGGAGTTGGAATGATTCTCATAGATGAAGCTGATAAAGATGTAGCCATTCCTTTTGCCATCCCTGCAGCCATTGTTGGAAATAGAGTAGGATACAAGATCTTATCTTACATAAACAACTCAAGGTTTTCTATCTCTACTCAAAACACTCTTAAATCTCTTGAAAAATTACAACCCTCCTTTTGACACCATTGATTCATGTCAACAGTAATCCTACATCGACACTTCTGTCTGCTAAAACGGTTTTAGGATTGCAAGCTGCTCCGCGGGTTGCTCCATTTTCTTCGAAGGGTCCAAATGCATTGACTCCTGAAATACTTAAGGTAGCAAGCACAACACAAAGCTGCCATTTTTGTTTTTTTTTTGAAGAAATAGTTCATTAACATGAGATACATTGTTTGATGAGTGTGTAGCCTGATGTCCTAGCTCCTGGTCTCAATATCCTGGCTGCCTGGTCTCCGGCATCTGCAAATATCAACTTCAACGTACTCTCCGGAACTTCCATGGCGTGCCCTCACGTGACAGGGATAGTAGCCTTGATCAAATCTGTGCATCCCTCTTGGTCTCCATCTGCCATCAAGTCTACTCTTATGACAACTGGTACATACCCCTCGAGTTTTAAGTCACTTCGCGATCATTATAAAGTTCGAGGAACATGTTAACATTGTAGAGTTCATTGCAGCTACTACATGGGACAAGCACTGGAAGCCTATCAGGGCAGGCCCTGATGGCCGAAAGGCAACTCCATTCGACTTGGGGTCAGGCTTCGTGCAGCCAAAACGAGTCCTCAATCCTGGTCTGGTATACGATGCAGCGCCCTCTGATTACAAAGCTTTCCTCTGCTCGATTGGCTACAGTGATGAAAAACTACGACTGATTACGCGAGACAACAGCACGTGCAGTAAGGCAGCATTCAAAGCAGCATCCAGCCTGAACTATCCATCCATTGCAGTCCCTGATCTTAAGGACTCGTTTTCAGTCTCCCGGACAGTGACTAATGCCGGGAGGCCACGCAGCGTGTACAAAGCAGTAGTGTATCCTCCAGCAGGAGTCAATGTGACAGTGGTGCCTAGAAGTCTGGTGTTCAAGAAGTTTGGGCAGAAGCTCAACTTCACTGTGAAGTTTGAGATAGCTGCTGCTCCGAGCAGAGATTATGTTTTCGGGTCGTTATCGTGGAGGAGCAGCCGGTTGCGGGTGACCACCCCGCTGGTTGTCCGTGTCATGCATTCGAGAGATGGTTTGTGGATGTAGAGAGAGGCTGTGGTCATGTTTACTGAATTCAAAGAAGATTGAATTTTTTGTATTCAAATATATGCACTTACATCTTAGAGTTGCCAAGTACTTGGAAATATTTAGTTCGGTTTCGGCCAAATCGTGCACACTCCGAAAACAAAACATGTGGACAAATGTGATAGATATTTGGCAGTAGATTAAGGAAGTGAGGCCTAATTGGCCAATTTACTGACAAATGTATAATGGATGAATCTCAACCATAGCTTTTTTTTTTTTTTTTTTTTTGAATTTTTTTGAGGAGCCATACCTTGTCGGAATGGAAATGGGAAATATCTAAACGCTTCTCTCTCTGCCCCTCCACTTCGACTGTTGCCGCCATGGCCGCACTAGGCTATTCGCTCTCATCTCTCCATTCATCAGCAGTGCTATTCAACTCACTGCACCAAAACGAATCACCTTTTTTAATCAAGGCGAAATCTTATCCAAACGGGAAGATTCTCAAGCGAATTCACCGGCGGCGGCTGAGAGTGACGGCTGCGACAGAGGGCTCTGCTAAAAACCCTAGCAAGTCCAAAGAAGGGGAAGACGGCAATGGCGGAGACCCTTCGGTTCCTTCCTGGGCCCGGCCCGGTTCCGACGAGCTTCCTCCGTGGGCTCGGCAAGAAGCCCAAAAGGAGACCTCGGGGGGATTTGAGGTTCCCTTCTACGTTTACTTGCTCGCATCCGCCATCACTGCCATTGCTGCGGTAAGACCAGAGCTTAAACCTGCAATTGAATTGTTGTTTTTTTTAAGCCAATTTTGTGTCTTTAATTGACTATATATTTGTTCATGCTACTTCTTTGGCCTTCAACATGCTGAGTTTGAGGATTTTACTTTCTGGGTGTCTGCATTTGTGTGTGACTGACTGTGTGAAAATGGTGTTTCTGGTAGGGATGGAATCAAGATTTGTTCTTTTTTTTGGTTGGTTTGAATTGCAATGAGATGGTGCTTGAGATTTTGAGTGAATGATTATGCAGGTTGGATCCATTTTTGAGTACGTGAATCAAAGGCCTGTTTTTGGAGTATTGGGTTCGGACAGCATATTTTATGCTCCTGTTCTTGGATTCTTTGCATTCACCGGCATCCCTTCTTCTGTAAGTGCTGTTGTCTCTGTTCTTTGCCATTCTCATCAATGTGTATAGACTATGGAGTCTTCTCTTTCATCTTCATGATATGCATATCCATCTTCTCACTCATACTCATACACAAATCGATTTAGGTTGAATCCACATTGATTTCATGGAACCAAACCACTAAGATGAAACACAATTGTAGTAAATGATTCTTTCTCTGATTTTCGACTTCGTCTGTCCCAGAAAGAAAATCTTGCTTCTGAAACATCCTAGTTTAGCTGACCATATCATAAGATTCATGGAGGTCAAGATATACATATACTCTTGCTTGTTGAAACAAGAGGGATCAAACCAAGGTTGTAAAAATCGCTAGGCGCCAGTCAGACATTCAGGTGGGGCCTAGCGCCTAGGCGGTTTAGGTGGGAGTTGTAAAAATCGCTAGGCGCAATTCAGGTGGGGCCTAGCGCCTAGGCGGTTTAGGCGAGATCTAGGCGTTTTTAGGCGGAAGTTAATCGGTAAACTAATTTTTCATATTTAATATCTATCAATAGATAAAAAATAATATTATATAAATTTTAATTATTTAAAAAAAAACATTAAAAATAGGCCGCCTGAATCAATTATACGACATATAGCCTGTTTAGTCGGCGACCTAAATCGGCACCTAGACAGATTAAGCTGCCAAGGTAGTGCCTAGGCGCCGATTACTCACTAATCCGACTAAACGCTGGGATTTGAGGATATTCGGTTATGCTAGGTACTGTCTAGCGCCTAGGCAGGACTTAGGCGGAGCTTTTTACAACAATGGATCAAACAGACTCTTTTTATTCCTCCCCTGCACTATCCAGATTGTCTTGATAAGAATTTACGTTTTTTTAATCTGAAAATTGGTTGATTTCTTTGTTGGAAATGATGAAATTATGTTGGTGAATGCAACTTTTTAACTTTGAATGAAAACCCAGGGTTTCCTTTGGTACAAATCTGTTCAAGCTGCCAATAAGGAGGCTGAGGAACAAGATCGGAGGGATGGCTTTCTCTAAACTTCTTCTCTTGTAGCATTTTCCATTGTATCTTTCATTCCCAACTACAATTCCCAATTTTATCACATGATGCATACATTTTTTTTTCCCTTTGTAAATAACCAGAGTTATTTTGGTTGAACATATCAGATGGTAGAGATTAAACTAATAAAAAAGGTAAAAATTTGTGTGAGACAGTGTTTTTTTTATGAGATATACTGAACGGAATGCATTTACACTGAACGCATTCCATTAGGAATAAGTTATAAAATACATTATTTACTATATTGAAATACATCATCTAGTTTATATTTGGAATACATTGTATGCAAAACGTATTGCGAATGGAATACACACAATGTAATCGAAAAGAAAACGCTTAAATATCTCATATTTTTTATAAAAAAAAAAAATACACATTTTGCATGAGAATCACTCAAAAAAAAAAAAAAAAAAAAAAAAACACATTGGATTATTGTTTATGTAATAATGAACAAACCTAAAGAATTGAAAACAGTTGCCCTGTATCACTATAACTAGAAAGACACGATATCGTGCCATACCAACTTTGACCATAAAATAAAATTGTAGTATTTTTTTTTTCACATAATTGGATGAATTCATCTTAAAATCTCATTTTCACATAGATAGATATAATTATGTATATATTTATTTATCACAGAGACCACCGTCCAAAACTTCAACAACAGATTGTTGTGCGTCTCTGCAATTTTTTAATAGAAATTAAAAAAGTTACCTCTTTTCTTCAATCCATTCCATTATAATTTGTGCTGCACAAATCTCGAATCATTGCATACGTTTTGCCCCCACATTAGTGTTTCTTTTGAAATTTTATATAAACTTTTTTTTTAAAAAAAAAACTATTTTGAAATTCAGCATCTAGACCACCTAATTAGTTAAGATTGTAGTTAAGATTTTAATGTTGCAAATAACAATTCCATCCTTAAAATAAGGAGATTTTGTGTGTGTGTGTGTGTTTGTTTTTTTTTTTTTTTCTGAATTCTTGATTTCAATTTAAGACAAGAATTTAATTTTAACTCAATGGGTTAAATACTTTATGCCTAAAAATTGTCACTAATTATGAGTAGTTACAACATATAAGGAGGAAAATGGCACAATGAATAAATTTGTCAAAGGTTTGAGTAGTTGTTTGAAAATTGTTACTTTAATAATTGGACAAAATAAGTCGATATTTTACTTTTGTTGAAATAAAGAAAAATATGAAGAAAAGAAAAAAAAGTTGGTATGTAACTCACGGTCCCGGAAAGTCAAATAAATTATGGGAAATATATATGATTTTTTTTTTTTTTTTGTAATAAATCCTGAACGAATCTATTTGAACCATTGATTTTGATAATTTGAAGTTTGAGATTGAAAAATATTTCATCAAAATCAAAAATCGAAATTAAGCATTTCACTTGAATCTCCCAACTTTTCAAATCGGTCATTTCCACAAGTTTTTTTATATTAAAAACCCCATAAAAGAAATTAAAATCGTAACATGTATATAGAAAACGATTTCGATTGAACTCAACCCCAAGTATAAACTAAAAATCAACCGAAGAATTTTTCAATGAAGAGAGTAGTTAAGAATTAAAAGTCAATCTTTTGATGGGAAGTAAACATAAAATGAGAAGTATAGTTCAAGATGAAGACTTGTATTTCTAAATTATAAATATTCTTTAGGTACACGAGAAAGAATCAATCCCCACATCTGTTATATTGAGTTAGGGGTGCAAGTAATTTAAGTATCTTGTATGTGTTAAATAGATAATGAATTCAAATTTCAATGATGACATCTGGATAGGGTTGAAATCAATCAAATTATTTGTAAGCTACTTAGATCTCGATTCAATAAAAGTTCGTTCGAGCTCGTTTGTTAAACAAATCAAACTTGAGCTTCGTGGTATTCGACTCCTGAGTTCGCGAGCAAGATTGTTAGATAAAATATATTTCATGATTTAAGAGTAATATGAATGATAAATCTTTCTAGTCGTGAGAGAAAATTGAATTAGAGCATGAATATAATAATAATAATTTTGAAACATATAAATTTTTTCTTTCAATATAATAATGAGTATTTTAAATATAATATAGATTTAAAAAATTCTTTAAGTTCGTGACTTCAAAGCATTCAATAAAAAACTTCAAGCTCGACTCGATACTTAACGAATCAAACATGAACACGACACTACTGAGCTTAACTCGATTCAATCAATCACCCCTACATTTGATCTAGATAAAGAGTGATTTAATTTAAAAACCCTATTAAAAAATAAAAAAAATCACAACATCTATCATTCAAAAAATTGGAGAATGTTCACGTAGGAAAGGGTTAACTTTTTCATTCAATCAGGAAACAAAAAGAGATGTTGATAAATAATGAAACAAATAATTAATTAGAAATGGAGATGTGAACATGGCTGGATAGAATAAAGTTGCATGTTTATTAAAGCAAACATTAAAAATATAAAGTTTTAAGAGTGTGTGTCCACTAATTAAAGTCTTCAATTATTTAACTGCTATATATATCATGTGCCCTTTTTTGCATCAAATCTTCATACTTTATACAATTTTTTACTTAATCAAGAATTTAATCTGTAAAGATGAACTAAGCATAAAAAGATGCTTTAATTCTATTTTGTTATACCATTTATATATGTGTGTGTGATATTATGGACTAAAAATTAGGGGCATATTTAAAAATTTAAAATTAGGGATTCAATATATAAATAAGATAAACTGGGCATGCATTATGACATAAAATATATAAATAATATATAAAAATGTATATACATAATAATAAAGATATATAATAATAATAAAAAAAAATTAAGGGTAGTAGTGTATCCCATTCATCAACGTAGATCCGCCTCTGCTAGTAATTAACAGTAGGTAGATTAATGAGTAAATAATTAATCAATGCAACAGATAAATTAAGGGTGTATTTAAGTAGAGATGTTCATCGCTGAAATATCTTTAAATAGATGCTTTGTATAAGTATTTTTTTACTTTTGGGCTCTTCTCAACACTTGTGGTTTCTTTAGCACCTTTACTAAATAACTTAAACAAAATTGATATTTTCATAAAATCATCACAAGAGAATAAAGATTATAGTGGCACTAAAATAGGCATGGTTGGTAGCTCTCTAATGCTATTCCATCACTAGTAATCATTCACAAAGTAGCTTTTTTCCTCTTGTGTGTTATTTTTGTCTTTTACATTTTCATGTATAGAGGAGGCATCATGTAAAAAAAAAATCCCCCTGTGAGAAAAAAGAATAAATTATGTCCGTCAGATCTAAAAAAATTAATGGTTGATATTTAATCAAGCAACAATTAAAATGCAATCAAGCAACAACAGAAGCACAATCAAGCAACATTGTAATCAAGCAATGACTTGAATACAATCAAGCAAAGTCGTGAATGCAATCAAACATCTTTCTCATTTTCTCACGTTAAGGTTTTTCTCACTGGATCTGCTCCCTTCATATATACATATATATATAGAGTAGTGTTCATTTCTGAACTATATGTCCTGAATGAACAATGACCATATATCCATCCATTCATTTAAATAATCTAATGGCCGATTTTGATGCCATGTGGAAATTAAATATTAACTTTTAATTAATTAAAGGGTGTTATTGGTATTCAACAATTAATATTTTTTTGGTAGATTTTATGTAATAGGAAGTTACCTAATTTCATGCTAAATCAAATATTAAACATATTTTTTCCAATTTAATAGGGATCACTTTCTCTGAAATTCCTTATTCCAAAAATTGTATTTCCTCCAACACATTCGATCATTCTCATTATTCTCAGTAGTAGCGGCTTGAGCGAAGAACTGAACCTCCGACGTTTTTCTCTGACTCCGGTAGATCTGATCGGTTCCGGTGATTCATTGAAAAAGATGGTTAGTTATTTTTTGTATTTTGTTTGTAGATGATAAGGGGCAAATTATAGGTCAGCGCTTTCTCTTAGCATTCCATTCTCGCCTCTCTCTCTTAGGATGTTGAGTGCATTCTTCCAAATGAGATAAAAAAGGCCATCATTAATATAAATATTGCTGTTAATTTTGTTTTCAGATGTGTTTTGTGATGGCTGACTGAGGTGGTTTTGATTTGGCATAGATCTGAAGAACGAAGAACAATGCAGATCATTTCGAACGTACTACTCGGGTTCGGGCTGCCGCTTCTCCTCCGGTTTAATGCCATTCTTGATCATCAGTATTTTGTGGATGATAGCTTAATTTATTTTTTGAGTTTTTGGTTTTGACACCTTGTATTATTTTTTAATCTTTTATTGTTTATATCCTTAGGTTTAAAGTGTTTTTTCATTAATTTTGTGGCATATGCGATTATCATTATTATTTTAAATGTGTATCATTATTGTTGAATAAATGTATCATTGTTCGAATTATTGTTTAATGAATTGTTAATTTTTATTTATTTTCTACATGTGTGAACTCTGTTAATATGTAGCATTGTACGATGTTGATATTATCATTGTTACCTGTATTTAATCTATCATTTTATCAAAATTGACGATTTAATCTTAATTGATTTTATACACATTTAAAGTCATTGTTATATTTATTCAATATCATTGTACGAATAATTAAAACTGTTTATACATTTAACGATAATATATTAGTGGAAGTTGACAGAATTACCTTACAAGGACACACAAAGTCATAAACAATGACACATCAAGCCATAAACAATGACACACAAAGCCATAAACAATGACACATCAAGCCATAAATAATGACACACAAAGCCATAAACAATGATAACGATTAACTTAAGATTATGGAATAAATCGTGGTGTATTTTCTCTTTCCAATTTATATGATAATAATGGAAAAAATCGTGGAGGATTTGATTTGGTAACTGAATCCGAAAAATCAGCATGTAGATTTAATTCCATTTCAGTTTTTCCTGTTTAGGACTAATTTGCTCTTTCAATGATAGAAGAAGTTAGCAACAATGATAAATGACAACAGAAAATCTGGGGCGTCCATTTTCGAAATCAATGGATGGATTTTGATCTCTGTTCAATCATGGACACATGTTCAGCCTTGAATGCACCCCTTGAGAATAAAACTAGTAATAAAAAAGAACGAAATAAGGATATTTAATGGTTAAAAGTCATAGATTTCAATATCACCAACATTTTTGTAGGTTTAGTCTTTCATACAAGAGCATATAGCTTGCCTATTGTTTATGTTGAGAGTAATTGAAGGTACACATCACATTTAAAATGTATGTTATTAAGTTTCCTATTTGAAGCTGTTTGCGATAAAAAAAAGTGACTTGCCAATTACCAAGAAACATGGGTGGATCTATGTAATGTAGGGGTTTACTAGCCATAATTTCTTTAATTTTTATTTATATAGTATCATTATCTGATATTTTTAAGGATGAGCAATGATTAATTCTGTTAGAAAACTAATCGAACCG
The DNA here is from genome assembly GCA_026898455.1 of Plectranthus barbatus. Taxonomy (NCBI): domain Eukaryota; kingdom Viridiplantae; phylum Streptophyta; class Magnoliopsida; order Lamiales; family Lamiaceae; genus Plectranthus; species Plectranthus barbatus. The sequence continues at coordinate 1,072,317 of JAPKLW010000017.1, read as the reverse complement.
TCCAAACAGCCAAATCGAAAATTTTAAAAATTCAAACCGAATCGCTAATGTTCTACAAACATAACCGCAACAAATTGGTGGTTTCGGTTCGTTTTGGCAGTTTCAACCGAACTGAACAAAACCGATGGTTTCAGTTTCGATTTCAGTTTTAACTGGAATTTTTGGTATATTTACATAAAATACTTAAATTAAATCATATATTTTAATGTTCCAACATATGTAAGTTTGAAAAACAATCCTAATGTACCAAATTCTGCAAATGTAAATTTACTACTTTAGCACAAATCTAAGTTCAAATTCACAAATTTTTTCTTGAACCAAACTGAAACCGAACCGCCATGTTTTGATTAAAATCGAACCGAACTAAATTTTGGTGCTTCAAAAAATTAGACCGATTTGAAATTGATATATGAACCAAACCGAACCGAATGCACCGTTTAAAGGTATATCAACCAAACCGAACCGAAAGCACCGTTTAAAGGTATAGAAAAGATAAGATATAAAGGGACTGAAGTTAAAGGTGAAGAGAAAACAAGATTTTCAAAACCCCTTTGGAAAGTTTTCTAAATATTCCAGTCCAAAATATAATAGGCTCAAGATTCTTAGGTACAATATAATATTTTTTATATAAAAGATATTGAGTATCTGTAATTTTTCCCTTGAGTTGTAACCAAAAAAAAAGAAAGGATTATTGAAATGCAAGATTGGCAAGTGGGAGGAAGAGTCAAATTGTGACAGGATATTTTTCATAAAGATATTTTAATCCCAACATGCAATGTACAAAGAATTCATTATGTGTGATAATCAATTTGTTGAATATATATATTGTATGCTTGTTAAAATATATATTCCATATAGTTACAACAAAATATTATTTAAATATATCTAACAACGACAACACCATATATGTTCTTGTAATATAAATTCCAAGAAATTTTATATCAATTTTCAAAGAATCCAATGGGACACTACCCACACCAATACTCTAAATTTCTTGAATTCAATTCAGCTTTATAAGTCCCTGGTCTTCACTAATTTTAAGTTTTTTTTATATTATTTTTTAAGATAAGTTTATTTAAAGTAGTTTAGGTCAAGGCATGCAAATATTTGATGAGCTAACTTGGGATTAATATATTTATGCATTTGTAGAGAGTAAAATTAAAGTGTTTATGATTTAGGGATTGGTGGTTTAAGTTGAATTATGAGATTAAATAACAATAATGCTAGCAATAAATAGACATAATAGGAAGGTGACGAATGAGAGTTCATGAATTATAACACCTACCTTTTCTTTTTTCGTTTTTCTTTTTTTTTTTTAGCCACGCTTGACTTAGTTGGAACTATCATATCTAGTCAAAATTTTATATTCACCCCTGAAATTTCTTATTTAATACTTTCTCCGTCCCAGCAAAATAGACCATCTTACCAAATCGGGCGTTCCAACTAAATTATCATCTTTTCAAAAATGATAATTTTTCACACTCAACAATAAAATATTAATTTCACTTACACCACAATCTTAATTCTCGTGCCGAAAAGAAGAGGACCTAATTAATTGGGACAGAGGGAGTATTTCTTTATCCACAAAATATATATACATAAATTATATAAATGGAGGGGAAATAAAAAAGATGTGTATGTATTCTACCATTGTTTCGATCAATATTATGTATTTAAGTATGAAATTGGAGTCACGTCGATCGATTCGATTGAAGGAAAGTAAATTTTTGAATGAGAGAGAGAGAAATGTAGCCGAGTAGTAAAGTTGGCTCGAAAAATATTAAAAAAAGGAGTTCGAGTTACTCGAGTAGTTATCGAACTTAATTTTTTGGGTTTGACAATACTAAGTCTCATATTAAAGAAATAAGGAAATAATCTTTGTATATAAGAGTACCAAACTCTATTAGTATGAGGTCTTTTGGGAAAGAGATGCAAAAAAAAAAAAAAAATCGTAAGAGCTTCTACCCAAAACAGATAATATCATACTAATGTTGGAGTTTCGGTTCTCGATTAAATAAGTTCGTGAGCCTTATTGAGTTAAAGCTATTTAATGATAAACAATTAAAATAATTGAACTTGATCGATTCGAAATCAAGCCTTAAATATTTTTTTATCGAACTGGAGCTCGAATTTGACCATACTCGGCACGTGAATACTCCTATAGCCAAGTGCAGAAGAATAGTGTTAATGATGAAAAAAAATGTGAAGAAGGAGGGAAAATAGAAAATACTAAAAAAATAAACCAAAAAATAATTGAACTTGATCGAGTTGAAATCGAGTCTTAATTTTTTTTTATGAGCTCGAATTTGATCATACTTGTTGATCCAAGAGAACAATCTCGAGCTCGAGGCTAAGGGATAGGGTCGACGACCTGAACCCCAGATCAGTGAACTCCGAAGAACGCGGAACGTGGGGGGACAACTGCCGTCAGAAGTGGAGAACGTGGTTCATGACCACCACTGGAGGTTAAAGGCGTAAACTTCGGCCACTCCGGCACTAACAGGCAGTTGTAACTGTCTCACGCACGACTCACCCCTCGGTGGTTCGGACCAAGAATGTAATATATAGGAGAAAAAACAATCAATAAACGTTAAGTACCTTCTCAAAAAGAACTCACGAACATACACGTATATTCTTTGTCTTGTTCCAATATCGATTGGGATTCTAGTTTACAATTTTTTGGCATCAACAATTGGCGCCGTCTGTGGGAAGTTTTTCGCTTTGCTTCTTTAGAGAAAGGGAACAATTTTGAGAATGAGCAACGCAAGTCATCAAGGGAGCCAGGGGTCCCAGGGCACTGGGCGTGAAGAGTCCGATTTGAATATGAGGAGGATGCAGGAGGAACTTGAACTTCTACGAGAAGTAAATCGAAGGACGACTGTGGAGGCCGCAAGGCTTCGAGGAGAATTGGAACGGTATCAGAATCGCGAGAGTGAAGGCGAAAGCTGTGCCCGAACTCGGAGAACGGGACATAGCCATTCTCGGCGCGATGACACCAGGAGGACGCGCGAGCGTTCTCGGTCACTAAGCCCGGATTTGGGGGAAGGCGATCGGAAATTTGCCGCCCTAGAAAGAAGAATGGAGGACATGGCTAGGACATTGGCAAGCTTCCCGGGATTGTCTCGACCAGTAACGGTAGCAACCGGAAGTTATAACGATACACCCTTCTCCAGCCGAATAACTGAGGTAAAACTTCCTTCCCGGTTTACGGCACCCTCAATCAAGCCGTACGATGGAACTTCCGACCCAGAGGAGTTCGTAACATTATACCGGGTCAAGATGCACACGGTGTCAATGTCGGAAGAGGTAAAGGAAGCCTGCATGTGCAAGAGTTTTGCGGCATGCCTCGAAGGTGCGGCAATGCAGTGGTTTATGAGGATACCCAGCGGTAGCATATCCTCCTTCGCCGAACTTCATCAAAGGTTCGTCGAGCAATTTTCGTCGTGTCGACGAGTCCCAGCCAGAGCAGACGACTTGTACCGGGTTGTTCAGAAAGAAGGAGAACCGCTGCAGGATTACATGAGGCGGTTCAACGAACTCAAAGTAACTATAGCAAATTGTTCGGAAGAGGCAGCAGTTTCCGCATTTAAGAATGGTCTCCTCCCTGGATCTCGCCTCTTCTGGAAGCTCGTCGAGTATCCCTGCTCGACTTTTGCGGAAGTTTTGGCAAGGGCCGAGATCCAGCTGCGCCGAGAAGCAGAGCAGACAAACCTGGATCAAAAGGAGCGTGGAAAAGGACAGCTTCGAGTCGAGAGAGGTGGAACACCCCGACCAACAAACACATTCCAACCATACAGACGACAGCCAGAAAATAGAGGAGTACGGGGACAGGGGAGCTCGAGGACAGTACCTGTCTACTCCTTGAAGATCAACCCGGTGATGGTCGTAAGGGAAATGGAAAAGCTAGGAGATTCAGTAAGATGGCCGAAGAAAGTGTTAAGTGTTTCGGCAAATACAGGTGCTTTCTGCGCCTTCCATCACTGTTATGGTCACACAACTATACAATGCAGGGACTTCCTTCGGGAAATTGAGCGACTCTTGGAGTTAGGCCATCTGAGAGAATTCCAAGGAAAAAATAAGAAGAATAATACTTGGCAAAGAGGAGGTGGTGCTATGAGAACAAATCCTGCAACGAATCCGAACAATGTAGCGATTCCAACCCCACCTGAGATTCAAAGAACAGTGAACGTGATCCACGGGGGATGCGACTTGGCGGGGCATTCCAATAATGCCCGCAAGAGATACTGCCGGGAGGCTCGAGCTATAGAAGGAAAACCGTCGAGGCCTATCTCACAAGCAGTAATAGAGTTCGGACCCGAGGATTCGATGGAAGTCCGACGACCTCATAATGATGCGCTGGTCATCGAGCTTCTGGTGGCGAATTGTAGAGTGCGTCGAATCCTTGTCGATTCAGGAGCGTCGTCGAACCTCTTATTCATGAGTGCCCTGAATGAGATGGGTATTTCCTTGGAAAACATAAAACCAAGCCGAACCCAGTTGGTGGGTTTCAGTGGAGAAGTGATCGATCCAGTGGGCGAAGTATCGTTGCCCGTGTATGCTGAGGGAGTTAACCTTACGGTTAAGTTCCAGGTGGTGAACATCGACTCCCCTTACAATGCGATCGTCGGAAGGCCGTGGATTCATGAAATGGAAGCAATTCCATCTTCCTTCCATCAAATTGTGAAGTTCCCAACTCCATGGGGAGTGCGAGTCATCCACGGAGAGCAACACGCAGCAAGGGATTGTTATGCCGTTTCACTCCGCACAATAAACGCAATAGACGAGGTAGAAGCGACGGAAGAAGTAATGCTCGAACCAGGAAACCCTTCGAGAACTACATTCGTAGGAAGAAATTTGGAGAAAGGATTGAAGGATGATTTAGTAGAATTGCTCAGATCCAGGTCGGGGACGTTTGCTTTCGGACATGAGGACATGCCAGGGATTGACCCCAGCATCATCACACATCGCCTGCAGATCAACCCCGATGTGAAGCCAGTTGTGCAGAAACGTCGAAGGTTCGCCCCAGAAAGGAATGCCGTGATTGCGGAGGAGGTCGAAAGCCTATTGCGAGTGGGCTTTATCCGGGAGGTAAAATACCCGAAGTGGCTGGCCAATATTGTTGTCGTTAAGAAGAAGAACGGGAAGAACCGTGTATGCGTGGATTACACTGACCTCAATAAGGCATGCCCGAAGGACCCGTTCCCACTACCGCACATTGACCGGCTCGTCGACTATACGGCAGGCCATGAACTAATGAGTTTCATGGATGCCTTCTCAGGGTATAATCAGATCCCCATGCACGAAAGGGATCAAGAAAGCACAGCCTTCATTACGGATCGGGGTATATACTGTTACAAAGTCATGCCCTTCGGCCTCAAAAATGCTGGCTCGACGTACCAGCGTCTAATGAATCACATGTTCGCCAAGCTGATTGGGAAGACAATGGAGGTCTACGTGGACGACATGCTCGTGAAGTCGCAGGATCGAGGGAACCATCTGAAGGATTTGGCCGAGGCATTTGACATCCTCGACACCTTCAAAATGAAGTTAAACCCAGCGAAGTGTCTTTTTGGAGTTTCATCGGGGAAATTCTTGGGGTATATTGTGAACCGAAGGGGAATCGAGGTCGACCCCCTTCAAGTCCGAGCAATCAGGGAGTTAAAACCACCGAGGAACGTTAAAGAAATGCAAAGAATGATTGGGAAGCTGGCGGCGGTAAGCAGATTCATTTCCCGTTATTCTGACAGAACGAGTAACTTCTTTCAGGCAATAAAGAAGGCGAAAAAGTTTGAGTGGACGCCGGAATGCGATGCGGCATTCGACGAGATCAAGACCTACCTAACCACGGCCCCGGTGATGTCTAAGCCTAGGGACGGTGAAATATTGCAGCTGTATTTGGCCGTCTCTGATCGGGCAGCAAGCGGAGTCTTGATTCGAGAAGAAGAGGGGTCGCAGTACCCTGTGTATTATGTTAGTCGAGCCCTTACAGATACAGAATCAAGGTATTCCGCTCTCGAAAAACTGCTTTTTGCTTTGATGATTTGTTCAAGAAAGCTTCGACCCTATTTCGAGAGTTATGAAGTAGCGGTTATTACGAACTTTCCTCTACGTGATGTTTTGGCACGTCCCGAGCTGTCGGGGCGCACAATGAAATGGGCCGTCGAGCTCGGAGGTTACGGGTTGACCTTCAAGCCACGAACAACCATTAAAAGTCAGATCTTGGCAGATTTTGTCGTGGAATTCACGCCGGAGATGCACGTACAGGCAGAAGTCGAGGCATTCAGAGGCCTCGAACAGAAGGAGATTTGGGAGTTGTTTGTTGATGGGGCCAGAAATGCGAGCGGCGCTGGGGCAGGAGTGGTACTGATTTTACCCAACCAGTTAACCATAGAAAGAGCCATCCAATTTAATTTCAAAGTAACAAACAACGAAGCAGAGTACGAGGCCTTGTTAGCTGGCGTCCGCCTGGCAGCGGCCTGTGGGGTTAAGAGGTTGCACGTGAAGGCCGATTCACAACTTGTCGTCGGCCAGTTTAAAGGGGATTTCCAAATCAAGGACGCGCGGATGGCCTCTTATCATTCTCTCGTTAAGGCGGAGTTAAAAAAGTTCGACGAACTTGTAATAGAGCATGTTCCCAGAAGCAGCAACAACCATGCCGACGCCTTAGCCAGCTTGGCAGCAGCGAAGGTAGAGGGGAAGTCAAGACTAATTCCTATGATCGTGGCATTGTGGCCAGCCACGACCCCGGGCAAGGAGCAAGAATATGTCTGCCCTGTTAGCAGCTCAAGCGGGTCATGGATGACCCCCCTTGTTAAGTATCTACAGGACGGGGCATTACCCGGGTCACCTGTCGAGTCGGCCCGATTGGTTCGTCGAGCTACCAGGTTCCTCCTGGTAGGTGGATGTTTGTATAAAAAATCTTTTGGTGGACCTCTCTTAAAGTGTTTAAGTGAAGCGGAGGTCCATGCCATTCTCCAGGAAATTCACTCAGGAAGTTGTGGAAATCACACCGGATTCAGGAGTTTAGCGCATCGAGTGATATCTGCCGGGTTCTTCTGGCCAACTCTAAGAAAGGATGCGAAGGAGTGGGCCAAAAAGTGTGAAGAATGCCAACGCTATGCCGGGACGACGCACTCGAAGGCAGAACCCCTGCATGCCAATGTACCTGTTTGGCCCTTCTATCGTTGGGGGCTTGATATTGTGGGGCAACTTCCGAAGGGGATAGCAGGAAAGCAATACATTTTAGTGGCAACAGACTCCTTCACTAAATGGGTCGAGGCGGAACCTCTGGCAAGGATACGGGAACACGAGGTAATTACCTTCATTTGGAAGAATTTAGTCTGTCGATTTGGGCTGCCCAGGGAGATCATTACGGACAATGGACGACAATTTGTGGGGCGAAAGGTAAGGAAATATTGTATGGATATGGGGATCCATTTATTGCTATCCACCCCGCGTTATCCAGAGGCCAATGGACTAGCCGAGTCGACGAACAAGACCATTGTTGGAATTTTAAAGAAGAAGTTAGGACGTGCCAAAGGGGCTTGGGTGCAAGAGCTGCCCGGGGTATTGTGGGCGTATCGAACCTCGGAGAGATCATCGACCGGTGAAACCCCCTTTTCCTTAGCATATGGGACGGAAGCGGTTGTTCCGATCGAGGTCATGCAAGTTAGTCCCAGAGTTGAGTTTTTCGATCAAGAAACGAACAGTGAGGGAAAGATCGACGACCTTGAATTTCTAGAGGAAAAAAGAATGGACGCCTCCAAGAGAATGGAGTTGAGGCAGGCGGTGGTCGACCGATATGTTAATAGGTCAGTCCGCCTTCGTTCTTACCGAGTAGGAGATTGGGTCCTTCGTTACGTGTTCCAGAATACCAAGGACCTAAATGCAGGAAAATTAGCACCAAGTTGGGAAGGGCCCTACGTCGTCTCGAAGGTCGTAGCCAATGGAGCCTACAGACTAAAAACACTCGAAGGAAAGGATATACCTAACGCTTGGAACGTGAAGTATCTCAAAAGGTTCTACTTTTGAGATTATGCCTTATCTGTCTTTTTGTTTAAATGTTGGGAAGTAGAATGTCTTCTTGTTGAAACGTTAGTAATGTTAAAGTATCTTGGGGGTTAGCATGTCCATTTTGAAATTTTAGAAGTTTCCTTATGAAATCTCGAGTAACTTGGATTCTATCTGTTATCTATTTTTACAAAAGTAAGTCTGAGTTATGAGAGAGATAGAAGAAAGCGATGCATAAATGTCGAAAAGCAGGAGTTTGTACATCAAAAAGAACCAAAGATACAAGTTAAAGAAAACATAAGAAAAGGGCCTTCAATTGCCCTTCTTAGATTCGTCGTCCACCTCCTCGTCGTCAGAATCAAGGAAGCCAAGATCCAGGTCAGGGTATTTCTGCAGAACCAAGTCCTTCACCTGACCGCACACAAGGCTGTGCATAGCATCCATGGCTTCCTTGGCCATGGGTTTCTCCAAAAGGTCGGCGAACGGAAGGTCTTTCCCTTCTGTCAAAGTCAAACGATGCTCTTCCTCGAGCTTCGACCGGGCAGCCACCTCCGCCTCCAGGGAACCCTTCAAGTCCCTATTTGCTTCCTCCAGCTCCGCTACTCTCTTTTCTGCAAGCTCCTTTGCATTAGAGAGAGAGGAGATTTGGGTTGTCAGCTCCGCCTTCTCATTGAGAAGATTGTTGCTGAGGAGCTGGAACTTGGAGGAATCAGCGACGGCCTGAACATGGAGGGTAGATAGTTCAGCCAACTCCCCCTTGAAACGAGTGACATTAGCGCTCGCCTCGAAGGATCGCTCCATCCAAACATGCTCGGAGCTAGCCATCTCGAGGTAGTCACCACGTAGACGGCCGAAGCTCTGAAGCGAAAAGAAAAAGGGAAGTTATTCAAGCACATCAAGTGTAAATAAGAACTAGCAGAGGAAGGGCCTTACCAGCAAGAGCTGTCGGAAGTGGGAGAAAGTCCGTCCTACGGCGGGGGAAGGGGTATTCCACGGAGGTCCGGAGATTAGCATCCTCACGAACTCCATGAGTTCCTCGGACGCCACCGGATCTTGGGACGGCGAACCCGGAGGGGCCGTCTCCCTGGCCACCACAAGCTTCGTGGCCCCCGTGTCCTGGAGACGCTCGTCGGTAGGGACCTCGTCGAGTACGGGGTTTGTGATGGTCCGCTCCTCCGACTCACTCCTCCGACCCTCGTGTTGCTTCCGGAGGCGCTTGTTCTGGTGAATTGGCGGAGCAGAACCCTGGCCGGCACTCGACACCGAGTCTTCCAGACGCTCGTCCGGAGCGACGGGCCCCTTGCCAGCAGAGGAAGGGCCCCCTTCGGGCCCTTGGTTGTCCGGCTCTTGAGGATGTGTTTGCTGCCTCCTCTTCTTGCTTTCAGCTTTCTTCCTCTTCCTCTCGAGGGCTTGCTTCAAAGCCTCAGAAGTAGGCTTCTCCATAGCCTCGTGGATCCCGTCTGCGTCGATGTAACGACCTCGGCGAAGCGCTTCGAACTCACGATTCTTGACGGCGTAAGCCTTCGCAATCCTTTGCCTCTCGTCCTCGGTAAGTTCGAACTTCTCGTGTTCTGTAAAAAAAAAAAAAAAAAAAAAAAAGAGCCAAGTAAAGCATAAGAAGAAGAAATGACGGCCCAGCACACCGATAAAACAGACACTTACGAGCGGGCTCGTGGAGGTGACCCCGAATACGGGGGTAGTCGTCGGGAATTTCAAGGTAAAAGAAGTGCTCAGTCCACTGCTTCATATTGGATGGAGTTTTCAAAACTAGAGGCTCTTTATGATGGTGTTTCTTGGAAAAATACCAGTAACTCTCCCGGGACCTCCGAACCAGAGAGTAAAGGTCGACGAACTCACGAATGGAAGGTTCGTCGAGTCTGGCTTTCCTAAACACTAAAAGTGTCCCAAACATATTGAGCCAGGCAACTGGGGCCAGTTGCATGGGGGCTATGCCGAAGTGGTTCAAAACTTCGACAAAAAATGGGTGTAGGGGCAGATTTATACCTCCCTTTATAACCTTGGTGCAGAAGGCCGTAAACCCTAGCGGAGGACGATGAGGATGGTCATGAGGCCGGGGGGCTATGGCTTTAATGTCGTCAGGAATGCCATGAATGACGAACAGATGATTTATGGTAGTTTCTGTCACACGGGAACAGGAAGTAATCAAGGCTCCCTCAAACCGACTGTCATAGGACCTAGAAAATCTACCCGGCGGGGGAAACTCATCGGAACTAGAGGTGGAGGTAGGGGAATTCGAAGGAACTGGTTCGGACGTCATACTTGGAATAAAGAAATTACGAACGTAAGGGAACAAAGGGAAGTCAGAGGCAGATCGTACCTAGAATGAGAGGGCAATCGGAGAAGCGGAATCGCCGGACGCACGCACTCGGATTTACAGGCGCAGAAAGTCGGAAATTACAGAAAATAAAGAAACAAAAGAGAAGAAGGACGAGGGTTTTATAAACCTCTCTTACGCCCGAAGTGACGTTCCATCGAGACGCGCGCTCTCTCTCCTCCCTGGACCAACCGGCCTTCGACACGTGTCGAAGCGCAAGCGTCACTCGCACGCAGCCCGAGGCACAGTGAGGTACAGCTGTACGCGGTTGAATTTGAACCGGCAGCTTCCCCCGCGCGCACGCTCGACGACAAAAGTAATATTCTTGGACTCGATCACCCTCAATAAGGGTCGACGATCCGTAGGCAACAAAGTAGTGTTGTGATTGAATAGCCCCAAAGGGGGGGAGTCTAGAAAAACCTTCTCGCACCGACACGGTCGTGGGGAAGGTACGTTTCTTGTTACTAACAGAAACGGAGACCGGCAAAGAATCACCGATTCAGTCCGCATCAAGGGGATAGCCAAAAGAAAACGTAAAATTCTTCTTGGCTAACCTCGGGGGCGAGGAGCGAACATTGCTACCCTGTATCGCTCGTCGAACCCACTCAACACATTATCCACGAGAAGGAGATGGAGAAAACTCTCGAAACTCGCTGAGGAGTTCGAATATACGAATGTCCCACGAGTCTTGACAAGAACGTCGGAAATCACATACATAAAACTTTTTACGAATCTGTTTTACAATTCACAAAAAGTTTGGGGGCTATTGTTGATCCAAGAGAACAATCTCGAGCTCGAGGCTAAGGGATAGGGTCGACGACCTGAACCCCAGATCAGTGAACTCCGAAGAACGCGGAACGTGGGGGGACAACTGCCGTCAGAAGTGGAGAACGTGGTTCATGACCACCACTGGAGGTTAAAGGCGTAAACTTCGGCCACTCCGGCACTAACAGGCAGTTGTAACTGTCTCATGCACGACTCACCCCTCGGTGGTTCGGACCAAGAATGTAATATATAGGAGAAAAAACAATCAATAAACGTTAAGTACCTTCTCAAAAAGAACTCACGAACATACACGTATATTCTTTGTCTTGTTCCAATATCGATTGGGATTCTAGTTTACAATTTTTTGGCATCAACAATACTCATACTCAATAGCCAAGGGCAGAAGAATAGTGGTGTTGATGAAAAAAATGTGAAGAAGGAGGGGAAATAGAAAAATGGTCAAAAATAAAGCGAAAAATGGAAAGTTCGTAGCAAATTCAGCCTACAGGGAGAAGAGAAGACCAATGACTGCGTTTTTTTAAGCCACCCCATATTATATATACAAAATAAAAAACATGGTGTAATCCAAAATCTAACTCCAATCTTCATTCCAATTTCTGCCAAATGAAGCTGAGCATCGCCGCCGTGGTTTTGGTCCTGTCGTTGGCTGCTGCCATTGCAGAAGGCTTAGAAATAAAAACTTTCAGAGCAGAATATGGGCCTTTCAATCAAACACACTACGGCATATTTAAGGTGCAACCCCCTGCAACTATCAGCCTCGGCGCTCTCCAGGTGACGCCGGACTCCTCCGGCGATGTGGTTCTCACCAACAACTCCGGGCGCATCCTTCTGAACAGGCCTTTCCGCCTGTGGGAGGGCCGCCCCAACGCCACCGGAGCTCGGGTTGCTTCTTTCAGCACCTCCTTCCTCATCAACATCTTCCGCCCCCAAAACCAGACCGCCGGCGAAGGGCTTGCATTTGTCATCGCGCCGGACCCTGAAGTGCCGGCCAATAGTTCCGGTCAGTATCTCGGCCTCACGAATCGGTGGACCGACGGCAACGCCACCAACAAGCTGGTGGCCGTGGAGTTCGACACCGTCAAGCAGGATTTCGACCCCGACGACAACCACGTCGGCATCAACTTCAACAGCGTCAGATCCGTGAATACTACATCACTCACGCCCAGAAACATCACGCTTGCTCCGCTAGGGCCAGATGGGAAGTTCTACAACGTTTGGGTGGACTACGACGGCGGTCGCAAGCGGATTGAAGTGTATTTCGCCCAGCAGCAGGAGAAAGACGGAGATACGCCGCCCAAGCCCAACTCGCCGATCCTGTCGGCGGCTCTGGATCTGATGGAACACGTGAACCGGGACTCCTATTTCGGCTTCTCGGCATCCACCGGTACCACCGTGCAGTTAAACTGTGTGCTGAGATGGAACCTAACCGTGAACTACTTCCACGACGAGCCAAACTGGATGCCCATCGCGCTGGGAGTGGGGATTCCGGCGGCGGTGCTGCTGCTGGTGGGCGCGGTGGGATTGGGATACTGGTTCCACAAGCGGCGGGTGGCAGCTTCGAATCCGAACCTCGTGGGAGCTCTGAGGAGCCTGCCGGGAACGCCTCGCGAGTTCGAGTTCAAGGACTTGAAGAAGGCGACCAACAGCTTCGACGAGAGGAACAAGCTCGGCGAGGGCGGGTATGGCGAGGTTTTCAGAGGGGTGTTGGTGAAGGAGAATTTGGAGATTGCAGTGAAGAGATTCTCGAGGGAGAAGATTAAAGGGCAGGACGATTTCTTGGCGGAGCTCACCATCATCAACCGTCTCCGCCACCGCCATCTTGTCAAGCTACTCGGTAAAACCTACCTCTCCCATCTCTCATTTCATTCTTTATTTTTGTCAAATGATTGTGTGCTTGCATTAATGGTGGAATTCATTCTTTATTTTTGTCAAATGATTGTGTGCGCTATTAATGGTGGAATCAAGATCCAGTTTGAAGATTACATAAACGTGAAATATAGATGATGTTTGATCATTTCTTGCTGCGCTGTCCCCATAGATCTACCATATTTTGGTAGATTCTGTCCCTATAGATCTGCCATAAATGCAGGGATATTTGTTTCTTGTGGATGTCAAAGTTGAAACAGTTGCAGATAAACCTTCCATGAGAAATTACGAAACCACCCTCGCCGCCGTCCACCACGACTCGTCGCAGTCGTGCCTAGATAGGCCATATTATCTATCCGATAAGGCTTTCACCGTCAGCAGCCCTTGCCATGGATTGCTGACTAAATACTTTCATTTTTGCAACCTTTTAGAAGCTTCCTAATCCAACGACTTCTTGAATATTTAACCACCAAGTAGCTCATGAAAGTGATGCCCAGTTTTGTTTTTAACCTCAAAGAATATTGTTTGTCATTTGTCAATTTTGAAATGTCCATGGGAGAGAGAAAGAGAGAGAGAGAGAGAGACTTCAGAGAGAGCAGAGTCAATAAATATTGTGATTTATGAGTGCCAAGTCACGGATGATGGCTGGTTGGTGGCCATGAAAGTGATGTGATTCTGATTCTGATTCTGATTTCTGTCTTGTGTTTCCAACAGGGTGGTGCCACAAGTATGGAAAGCTGCTGCTGGTGTACGAGTACATGCCCAACGGCAGCTTGGACAAGCATCTCTTCGTGGGGGCGGACCAGGAGGCGCTCGGGTGGAACGTCAGGTACAAGATCATTTCAGGGGTGGCCTCAGCTCTGCAGTATCTGCACAACGAGTATGATCAGAGAGTGGTGCACCGCGACCTCAAGGCCAGCAACATCATGCTCGACTCCCAGTTCAATTCTCGTCTGGGCGACTTCGGGCTGGCTCGAGCTCTGGACAACGAGAAGACATCCTATGCTGAGGCCGAGGGGGTGTTGGGGACGATGGGATACATCGCCCCTGAATGCTTCCACACGGGGAAGGCCACGCAGCAATCCGACGTGTATGCATTCGGGGCTGTGGTTTTGGAGCTGGTGTGTGGGAAGAGGCCCGGAGCCAAGATTGCTGGCTTCCAGCTTCTGGTTGATTGGGTGTGGTTCATGCATCGCGATGGAAGGCTGCTGGAAGCTGTGGATCCGAGGTTGGGCGAGGATTTCGTCGCCCAAGAAGCCCAGCGGCTGCTGCTGCTGGGCTTGGCTTGCTCGCACCCTACAGCCGGGGAGAGGCCTAAAACGCAAGATATTGTTCAGATCATATCAGGCACCGTGAATGCACCCGTGGTTCCGCCTTTCAAGCCGGCCTTCGTGTGGCCTGCAGCGGGGCCGATGAGTTTGGACACCGGGTCCACCAACGAGACCATGTCTATGACTACTTCGCATTTTGGTTCGGGTTGGAGCGGACAGTACCTCAGCAGGGAGAGCTACACTGGCTACAGTGACTCTTCTGTGTAGTTTTATGTGTGAAAACTCCCTCTCTCTCTCTCTCTCCTATTTTTTTGTTTTTTATTTTTCATTTCTTCTTATTCTCAAGTGTTTAACATAGAAATATTATTGTAGATTTGTTGGATTGGAAGTCCCAAGACTCTCTCTCTGTATAGCAAGTTTTTGTATGTGTGGTCCATCACAAAATGAAAAAATAGGAGATGGATTCAATATTAGGTGTGGAAAAATAGTTTTATGTATACTCTGTTTCAGTTGCAACTAGAGATGCCCAACCCTAACCAGAACCGGCCGAACCGGTCCGTAATTGGCCGATTCTGAAATTTTTTTTTCCTTTTTTCAAAAATTTGAATTTTGATTGAATTATGTACCGGTTTGAATCAGAACCGGCAGTTCGAACCGCCTGAAATTGTGACCGTTGGCCAATCCAATGGCTAGATTCACCTCGATATCCGTAAAAAAAAAAAAGAGGGAAAAAACACCTAGAACCGGTGGTTTGAATCGGAACCAGGTTAGCCCGGAACTGCTGGTTCTGGGCCGAAAACACGGAACTGTCCCTCCCAACAGACGGGCCGGTTCAGGGCCCTGGTTTTTGGAACCGCCGGTTACAGAACCGGCCTATGGCCATGTCTAGTTGCAACCAGTGAAAAATGAAGTTTAAAAAAAATATATAAAAATTCCAAGAAAATATATATATCATTGTTAGCCTGCTAGGCTTGGTTCAGATGAACTGCAGTCACAAAGAATCAATTTGATGATTGTAAGATATTTACAAGTTTTTGAGTGCAAGAAAAAGAGATGGAGAAGGATGGTTTGAAAACAATATACATTCCTACTATACAAACTAGCAAGAGCAAAGCAGTGTTGCCACAACAAAAATTTTCCTTTCCAGACAGCAAACAGAGTGTTTGACAAGCTATACTATACCTCACATGGAATGACGAATCTCCGACTTGTTTTTCGGGGTTCGTTCGTCCTGGATCTCTTCTGCTTCTTCCTCCTCGCCTCTCTGCCCCGCCTGCTCCTTCCAGTAAGCCACCAGCTTCTTCAGTCGAGCTACTTCCTTCGACGACACATTTTTACTAGCGTCATTCACAATGGATCTGACTCTAGATGCATACCTGAAGTCACCAAGGGATTATAACCATGAACCTTTGCCAAAGGAGATCACAAAATAGCAGGAGAAAGCTAGCTTACGCTAAGGAGTTGTACGACTCGTCCAGATTAGACTCGGCAGGAGATACGTTGACAAACATCAACGTTTTGGCATTGCCGCCTAGAGAATCGCTCATCAACATTGTCAGTTTGTGATTTCTGTAAGGAATGTGTTGATTGCCGGAAGATAATGCACCGATGACATCACCGAGAGCTGAGAGTGACTTGTTTATGCTTTGAGCTTCCTTCAACTGATCACCGGAGGAGCCCGATTTCTTCACTCGTTCGGATCCAGCAAGATCGACAAAGCTTAGCTGCACGAGATCCAATCAGTGATCAGCTCCAGCTAAAAACACTCCAGGAGAAACATGAACTTGTTTTCAAGATAACCATCTATAGTCTATCTCGAACTATCTTAAAATTACGTTCCTACGTATGGATGGCATGAGTTAGTAATAACTATTGCTAAGCCAAAGTTGATCAGTTAATATATGGAGAGGATAGATTGATAACTACCTTTCCTCGGGAAACTGATTGACTTTGAAGGTTGGTGCTCTCTATAATAACAGAGAGTATCAAATGTGATCTTGAACTTTCCTCATTCATCATGGTCCCAGTTGTATGACGTTGTTCGGATCCTCTTTCAATAACATTTCTTAACTCGTCGTATGATGAAATCGACAACACGGTCACATTTTCGACAACCACCATTCCCTACACACAGCAGCAATGAAAATTAAATCATTAAGAAGCCTTGGATATCAATAGGTGAACCATAGCATAAATGGAATTCATAAAAGCAACAAGAGGAAGGTAATCCAGCAATATTTCGAAGCAATTACCTTCGAATCTTTTTTTATTTCCAGTTTCAAACGTTTTGCATTCTTTGGGAGCAGAAGATCTATTAGTGTATCTTGATATAATTCCACCATGTATGCCTGCATATGTTCATAAACTATTAGTCAAGGATGATAAACAATAAAATAACTTGAATTTATTCTTCTTGCTTTTGATCCCTTGGAAGCAGCCATAGAATCATGAGATTACCAAAGGAGTGTAGAATGGTGAACTTGATTTACAGCAAGAAGAATAAAAAGTGCATTACCTTCAATGTAAACGAGAACTTTTTACCATCGCGCTTCATAATCCGAAAAAGCTCAGATGTAGCGCGTGGAGTTAGCCCGGGATTGCCTTCAGATCCATAAATCGTGAATGTCTTTCCAGAACCAGTTTGTCCATAAGCGAATATGCACACATTGTATCCATCAACAGCAGATTGAACTAAGTACTGCATTATAGTAGATGACAGCCACATGAATTAATGAGAATGTAATATCATGGTCAACCACACAGTATTTTATATGACTTGCCTTGGTGTCCTCAAAAACATCATCTTGAGTAGCATGACCATCAAAAACACGATCATACATGTGTTGTTTGAGTCTATCATCCTTCCATGTATGCTCGACAGTGAACTCATCTACATTCCTTAGAACATTTCTTTCTCTGTCAGATATTTCCTTGTCACTGAGAGGCCTCAGTCGACAATAGACTCGAATCTTGCCTTTCATGTCTAAGAAAAAAAAAAAAGTCTTAATGAACATCCATTTAAGACAATAACAAAAAAGAGAAATAATCTCCAATTTTCCATAAAATCATATCAGCAGAGAATTCCATGCCAATTCATAAACAAAATTAAATGTGGGAAATAGAAAGGTACTTCTGGATGTTTATTTCGTATTAAGAAAGCATTTCGGGAACAAAATCAAGAATGACAGTGTTGAAAATGTGTGATGCATTGGAGAAAACAAAATATGTTCAATTGTGTTGTGGAAAGTCAATCAAGAGTCAAACTGCTTTGCAAATAACAACCTAAAGCCAAATATAGCTAGAGTGTCAACGGTACCTTCTATCGTGTTAAAATATCTTTTTCTAATTACTTGTTCTTCCTTATAAAGTGCCTCCATCTCAGCCAATTGAGCTCCTTGCAACTTCAAAATTGCAGCAGTCTGCTCATTTTTTCTGTCAATATCCTGTGTAAGGAACTGTCTGTTAAACTTATGTTAATGTATAATGTAATATATGGTCAATCAGAAAATCTCTCAGCAATGCAGCATTGTAGTCCAAAAATCACATGATGAAACTCCACAATATCGAAAAAGAAACTAGTGGTAGCATAAATATTTCACCTCTTTCATTTCTCTAAGCTCTTCCAATTCTTTGAGGTTATTCTGCAATGCAGAGATCTCTGTATCCTTAATGGCAATAGCTGATTGCGCAGCAACCAAATTTCGTGTGACCTCTTCTATTTTCCTTTCAAGTTCCGATATGCGAAGCTTCAAGCTCCTTCGTTCTTGCTCAAAGTTCCGCTCCACAATAGAAATCTGCATTTGAAGTATCACAACAGTTTCCAGGTCATCTCAGACATTTAGAGTAGCCAAAAACTTGATATTCTTACTTCATCAGCTTGCTTGCTCTGGAGCCTCAAAAGTTTCTCTTCAAGTGATGTGTTCTGACTTGCAAGTTTTCTGTTGGATTCTTCTTTATCATGCAGCTCAGCAGTGCGCGCTTTCAAATCGTCTTGAATCTTACGCAAGACCTGTTCACAAAAAAAACAATAATAAAGCAAAGATGACAAACTAAACACAAGTATTGTTTCAAAAACATAATGTGAACACATGTAAATCACAATAACATATATACCTGGTTATTTGTTTCAACCGACTCTATCTTCATATTGTTCTCCAACCCTTGGCTATTCAGCTTCGCTAACTTCACCTCAATGTTTTGTTTCTCCAACAACACAGCCTGCAAGCAATCAATAATGAAAAGATGCAAAGGCTACTGGAAATTGAGTACAATATTTTATAGATGATTACCTGAAGTGATGAATCTTTTTCGTCGCACAAGTTTCGCAGTTTGTCGCGTTCACAGATGATTTCTTCTAAATGCTTTTTCTCAGACCTTAGTATGCCTTTCAAACCCTCCAAATCTTCCTTCATTTTCAGTTCTTGCTTTTGGTGCTCAAGCAGATCCTCTTGCAACTGCATAACCAGAAGGAATAACTGTTTGAAAAGGTGGAAGAGAATATTTTGGACAAACTTGCAACAGTAAAGTTGGCATATCACTTGACAACAATATTTCGAGGTGATTAGCTACTACTATAGAAACTCACAAACTCACTTGATTCACTTTATTCTGTGAATCTTCAAGAGATTTTGATAATTCCAGAACACGCTTCTCATTCATGTCCAAGGGAGGTCGAGTATTATCGGAAGAATGCCCATTGACTGAACCATTAGCAACAGCACGTGCTTTGGAGTAACGACGAAGCATGACATCATTTATATGTGTTTGAAGAGCAACACATATTTCCTCACCCTGGTTGAATAAGATGGTTAGTGCTATTTGATCAACAACACAAAGTATCCAAGGAAAAAATATCACTAAATCTAACCTGCTTTGTTTCAAATTGAAATATATGCAAGACACCAGCAACTCTCATCTTAAAAAATACAGCAGTGTTGCTGCTTCCGAATTGCATTATATCCCGTAACTCAGCCGAGTGCAGATACTCCTTTGGCACTGGGCGGAAGAAATGAACCTTTGAGTAAACAAACAAACATAGTTAGGAATCAGATATGTACTGTGCTATGAAATGTCATATTGAAAATAGAGAACTTACCCCGCGCTTGTTGATGCCTAGAACAATTTTCCCAGGAAGGAGACCAATGGGATCATCAATCTTACGGACAGCAAAGAACACCGAGTTCCCATAAGGAAGTGTTCTCAGGATACGCAAAAACTGTTGTCTAGCATCATCTTTTGTCAAATTCTCCTGAAGTTAAACAAAGCATACAAACAACATTAGCTCATTTATATATAAGTTTGCAATGAATTTCTTATCCTATAAATGCCTGCAAACTGCATCTAAATGAAAAAAAAAATTGAAGATCATAAGGGATTTGAAGATAAGAGATAATACTTAACAATAAATAAGTGATGGCACCTAATATCCATTTAGTACTAAAAAAATGTAGTGTTTATTTAGGTAAAGATAACTTTTCATGCTGCCTGTGGAAAAAAGTTGAAATTTAAAATAATAATGTTCACCATGGAACGGTAACGGGTAAGAACATCCAACTCCCAATCTCTCTTGGCTCGAGTAATTGCAAGTTGTCTTGGGAAGAATCGTTCCAAAAGTGATGTCCAATCCCTGAATATGTGAAGGAACGCCCCAGCAAAATAAATAAGTAAATGTCACACATAAAAAGAAACACTAAAAAGAAACAAGGTGAAAAAGAAAGAAAAACAGAGTCAGTAAACTCACGTGCATGTTTCGGGAGAGACAACATATCCAATTTCAACAAGAATTTGCAAGGCAGATAACTGTGCAGCATCATCCCTTCCTACAGGATAATTGCCTAAAACATAGTCATGTTGTAGCTGTAGAAAGGGAAAAAACATGTGAGAGGAAGATACTACCACAAACAGTTGGCAAAGACTTGACAATGAAAAGAAAATGAACAGAAAATAAAACATACTTGGACATATGATAATTGCACAAACATGTGGTCTACAATTGCTTCATCTGACTCGCGGAATAGCTTCTTTTTGAAAACGAGTTTACAGTGTAAGATTTCTCCCTTACTTCGGTCCTTAGAAGCCTTAAAGTCAGCAAGAAGATCTCCGATATACTTATTATCATCCAAACCAATATACTCCTCTGCATGACATACAAGAATGTACTGTTGGAATAATAGAATGGGAAATCGGAAATATTTGTTTTTCCTACACAATGTCAAATTTGCATACGTACCATTTCCAGGGTCCGGTGATTTTGAAACAACAGCCTTGCGACACTCAAACAAACTAAAGCTAGAATATGCTGATAATTTGATTATTCCAGCCAGTTCCTGAGGTTTAAGCCAATGATCATAAGGTA
Source organism: Plectranthus barbatus (assembly GCA_026898455.1). Taxonomy (NCBI): domain Eukaryota; kingdom Viridiplantae; phylum Streptophyta; class Magnoliopsida; order Lamiales; family Lamiaceae; genus Plectranthus; species Plectranthus barbatus. The sequence goes on along the minus strand of JAPKLW010000017.1, from coordinate 1,051,694 downwards.
ATGCATGCAAATGGATCATAACTAGTAAATGAACACATCTTCACCTTTAATTCACAACAAAAATGAATCAATTTCGAGTGAATAAAGAATAAGCCCTTTGCTAAATGAAATATTACGTGAAAATCAAAATGTGAACTTACAACATAAACTTATGATGTATTGTATGTTGGAAGCACTAATAATATAATGACTGTGAGAGAGAACCATGATAATGAAGTTAGACAAGAAGCATCCTGGCTCTTGCATTCGAAGTTTGAAATTCTGTGCAATCTGGCAACAAAAGACATACACCACGACAGCAGCATACCAATACTTAACTTAAGATATGTTATTGGATTACTAAACAGAGGAAGTCAGTGTGCTAATGAAATTTAAAGAAATTAGGGCCAAGCATCCCAAGGTAACAACCACTTAGTTAAAAAGAGACATTCAATTGCTAACTTGTGATAAATAACAGTTCAAAGCACTGAAAATCGTTAAATAACTCTCATGAAATATCACAGCTGCTAAGTAATCATTCAATCACAATCTCTAGCATCCACATAGGAAATGCATGTTTCATGTAAACAATATAAAGAACTCCAATGGCAGTCTTGCTATGAAACCAAATTTCAAATACTTATAGTTATTCACCCATGGATATGAAATGTAAGTGCGGACAGGCACGTGAGGAAGTGTGAACATTACCTCAACAGCATCAGCTACTGTGGTGGCCATGTCATATGTAATCTCTTCAAATGTCTCATCCAAGAAAAACACTATAGTTGTGAGTTTTTTACCAGTCAAGATAGCATCAATTTCCTCGCGTCCAGGTATTAGAAGTCTTGGCCCAGCCTTAACAGAACGCTTTAATGCATTCAATGTGTTCATGGCAAGGACTTGGACTTCAGAATCAATACTGACACTTTGTGCCACAGTATGTACATACTCAGACAAATATCCACCAATTTCCTTGCAAGGTGGCATGCAGGATGCACATAAATACATTAACTCCCATGCTCTAATCAAAGAGTTTCTGTTCACAACAGAGCACAAGGCAATCACATATCTAGAAGTAACATGGAGCAATGACGAAAGGAGGAAAATGGACCAAGCAGCTTGAGCACCAAGATATAATTACCAGCTGAATAAGTGAGTAACAATAACTAGAATATGGATTTGAGAACTTGAAAATGAAAACTAAAGACACACCTACCTATCAGGATTATTTCTTGTCTGCTTTGAGACTTGCATAAAGAGTTCATCTCGGAGTTCAGAACGCTTCAGAGAATGCTTGTATAATTTGCTAACAAGCTCAATGCGCTCATCTAAGCTTGTTGCAGAAACTCGATCTGAGGAATCAACCCCCATATACTTCAAGATGACTTGAAATAGCTTAACTGCTCTACTAATAAGATCGCTATTTATTTTCAGCAGTGACGTTGGGATAGGTTCCTGTCAAAAGGCACCATATACATTTAGAATTCAAAATTTTCAAAGGAAATGTAGTACCCACGCTTTTGCTGTCAAAACCTTTTGGAAACATAGCATATCCTCAAAGGTGAATTTTTCTCGAACATGCATCCCAACTGTTTTTTTAGAGAAGAAACCACGTTTTCCTGCTGAATTAATCTGCTTCTGCATTGCCCTCAAAAATCCCTCCACCTAAAAGAAGAAATATCATCAGAAATTTAAGAATCCATGACGTTTGAAAGCTAGCATTAAAGAGGGATACTATTCATAGCAATTTCTTAAATAGGACATTTAGGACAGTCACCTGGAACTTGTCAACCAATGGTATAGCACCAGCAAGTTCAGGAGGCATAGCTGCAGACAGCGTATTCGGAGTGCTGCAACTCAAATGGCATAATAAAGTTAGCATAATTGTTAGTTTAAACAAAAACTTCATTTAAACCAACTCTACTCAATCACCAAAAATGGAAGTTAAGGCAAGGTTTAAAATAGCACATGATTAAATGAAATGACATACGGTGGAGCGAAGTTGGAACCATCGGAGTCATAATCATCACCGTTTGAGGTAAAAGAGTTGTGTGAAAGTGCTTCAAACCCATTGCTGGAGCCAAATGAAGATCTGCTTGATCTCATGCTTTGTGCCATATCAGTTGTCATTTCATTTGAGAAGCAAGAATCTCCTAAAAATCAATTTCTAACCATCTCCATTTCTCAAAATTCCACCTTTCTCCTATTTCACTCAATCAAGCCCTTCTGCTATATCGGGGAAAAATCTGTATCAAGAAACACATCAAACAATCAGCATATAAATCCAAAGAAAAAATGCGTCTTTAACACAATACACCAGTCCCAAAAAGAACAAAATAAAATAAATAAAAGCTACGTAAAAAAAAAAAAAAAAAATTATACAAGAAATTAGGCCCAGCCAAGAACTAAGCAGAACCAACAAATTCCATTCGCATTAAATAAACCTGCATTCAAGATCAGACGAAATAAACCCCAAACCCTGAGATCCAGCACAAATCCGAGAAAAAAACAGAGGACTAACAGCACCTAACTTCGAGAATTGCAGCTCGAAAACCCCAGTGAATTAACATTAATTTAAGATCATATAAACGACACACTAATAAAAATGAAGCACTAATAACCGATACACGCACCAATAATGGCAGCAGAAAAGCAAGGTAAAACACTCAGCAAACGCCCGAATTCAACAAATGTCGACGCAGTGCACTAAACAAATCTGCAAAAAGGAGTAGCAGCAACTCGCAAATCTGAGCACAGCATGCACAACGGGAACTAATCAATGTCTGGCGACGGAATGTCTCTCGCCCAACTAGAGAGAGAGAGAGAGAGGGAGGGAGAGAGAGAAAGAGAAGAGTGAAGGAGGGAGAAAGAAGGTGGACAGGGTCACGAGAGGATTTTTAAATTTTCTTTTCTGCAACGATTGCAATTGTTTTTTTTTTTTTTTAATTTTCTGATGATTTAAAATTATTACAACTATTCTTTTTTTATTATTATCTTAAAAAAATTGTTTGTTTTTTCTAGGTTGTCTGATTCTTACATTTTGGATTATATTTTCAACCCAAAACGCTCCAACACCATTTTTTTTCTACATTAGTTGCTATGCAGTTATATAATTAATGTCTTTTTAATTTATACATGATTGTCGATAATATTCATTTATAATTATTAAAATTTAATTTAAGGTATATTGCAATCTGCGGCGTTAAAGCTCGTAATATATTGCATCAACGATGATGGGGGAGGATTTTTGTGAGTGACAATTGCATATTACCTTATTTGTAAAAAAAATATATATATATATAAGTCAAAGTTTTTGTTGGGGCCAGGCCCACGAGCCCAGGCCCAATCGACAAGACGGCCCACACAAACAAGTCTAATT
>JAPKLW010000017.1:1025427-1048326 GCA_026898455.1 Plectranthus barbatus | reverse complement strand
TTGTCTGTTACTTTATTTCCCGTTATTATCCGTGGTATGTTCAAAAAGTTCTGAGGGCCTCGTTTTCTCTAAAATCGAACCTCAACAGTTTTCATAATCGGTAAATTCTCAACTACTAAATGCAGCATAAATCATGTTTGTTGTATAATTAATTAGTGAAAATAGTATTCGATGTATTCGTATATTGTTGTCGAATGTATGCAATTATTTTTAGTGGTCACATTTAAATGAAATATATATTTTCATATTTATAATCTCACACACAAGATAATTTGTGTAATAAAAAAAAGTCTTGGAATCTTAAATAGAAATTAATCTAATTTTAAGATTGATTAGATATTTAATATCGTATGATTTTCGATTTTATGCATTATATTTATTAAGAATATCATATAAAACAAACAAACATGTAAATTAAACAAGGACATATTATTTACTTGAAAAATGTATAATACAAAATTTATTCTATATAATAACGAAATAAAGTGATCTTGTGTAAGATGTTATTTTGTGATATATTTAAAAGACTTCTATGTATAAAAATGATGTAATTCATAATTAAAGGTTTAAGATTTTAAAAAATACCGCTTCACACAAGTTTTTGCCTACGAAATGAGATAGATATGTCCTTAGGCTATCAGCTGTCATGATTTTAACAACCCAATACAACCCAACTTTTCATTAAAATATTAATTTTTTTACCTTCCACATATACAACTCACAACCCAATTCAATTTTTTACTCAATACAACCTACATTATATTTTATTTTTCATTTTATTTTGTCAATATATATTATTTATAAATTTTTTATTAAATTTAAAAATTCTACAAAATATATAAAATATAACTTAAATTAATAAACCCAATTAAAAGATATTAAATAAATCGAATTACAAATATATGGATGAAATATTATATTATTGCACATTCAATAGAAGTGCAAAATAAAATTTTAATTAGAAATTTTTAACTTATTTGTAAAAATATATCACTTCTATTTACATGAAGAATTTTGATATAATTTTTGATTATTTATCTAACTTATTAATCATTTAAAATCTAAATATTATAAATTTTGGATTTTGGTCATCCAATCTGCGCAAATTGGATGACCTATAAGTTGCAGAATGATCTCGATTGTAGCTTCTTATTTTTTTAATAATAAAATCCACCCATATTTATTTTTTTCCCATATAAACTTACAACCCACAGCCCCACCAGTGGTAGTCTTATGGAATAATGAAATGAAAAAGTAGTCTATGTTGAAATCGAAGGTCCCGAGATTAAACCCCACCACCAAAATTAAGAATTTAGGGAAACAAAATTATTATTGGAAAAAAAGGAAATAATGGTGTGAATGTGATTCATATAATTGAGGAAAAAAGGCCATTGCCACTGACACTATACATATATGCTTTGGTGCTATCTTGTTTTGGATTGCTCCCATCACAACCCCCCTCCTTTCTTCTTCAACATCCCTCATATGTATATTCAAATTTTCTATTTAAAAAAAATCATAATGTAGGATTTTATCAAATATTTGAGAATTTGATTGGTGTGTGATGATTTGGTGATTTAGTGCATTTATATGGGTCACAAGTTTCATACAAAAAAGTGGATAGTCTAAAATCCCAAAGCCCCTTTTAGGCTTCTCCTCTCTTTGCGTGAGTTCATTTCTTAATCAATTAATGTTCACATATTACTCATCACACATAATTATGGGGGGGCCTATGAATATTGATTCTTGTTAAATCTTCATATAAAATTACCATTAATAATAATTTTTTTAAAAAAAACTAGTAAAAAAATAGTTTATGTGAGTTTTAGTTATGTATCGTATTATATTGGATCGTTGTGTTACTCAATTTTTAGTGGTCATCACTCGTTTTCATTGAATCTTTTCTCAATTAAATTGATGCGATGGTAATGGCAACAAACAAATTGTTTTGTCAATATTTGTAGATTCTAACATTTTTTTTTGGTGCCATTTTACTGGCATAAGAGACTTAAATGTTAAAAAAATATATATATATTACCAATTTAGAATTTTAAAATAATTTAATTATCAATTTAAAAAATAATTTTTAATTCAGAATTTAAGAGATTCGAAAAATTATCAATCCATGACCAGTAGAATTGTAAAATTAAAATTCTAAACCTTAAATTTCAATAGATTACTTTTAGGTTGTCTTAAGAGTCAAATTTTAATTTATTTTTTTAATTTTGAATCAATAATTAAATTATTATTTTTTATTTCAAAATAATAGTATTCCAAAAAAGAAAAATAAGCCGGCCATGCAGGCTGGAGAAAGAGAGACAGCATTTGAATAGATGGACAGGTGGAAGAAATAGAAATAATGAAATAGTATGAATTATTTCACGAGAAATGGGACTTCACCATTCTTCTCGTATACACTTTATTATTAAATTATTGGAAATTTGTGACAAAAGGCATTCAATTAATACAACCACCAATAGAAAAACTATAATTAAAAAAACGTAGACAATGTTGTTATGACTATGCCCATAACTCATAAGATAATATTATATTTATAGTCTTGTACATAAACTGCAAAATAAACTCATTTATTATTGTAATAATATATACTACTTTGGTTTGCACGATATTATTTGCAGTATTTTGTACAGCTTTACGAGCATTATATGTTTCTGAATGCATGAACTACGTTAAATTAAATAAAATATGTATTTTCTTAGATCTTGATTAAATTGTTGTTGGTAAGTAATAAAAAATGATTAGTCAGAATAGATTATTATATAATAATTAATGCCGACACCAAACAAAGTTTAGTAGGCCCTTGCCCTGATAAAGCGAGGAATTAGTGACATTTTGACTCTTGAAAAGTAAATAAAAGAATTGATTATTTTGCAATCTTTAATTGTTTATGAATTAAGGAAAAGCGTTTTTGTCATTTTGTTTTTTTAAATTGAGAGCCGAGATGTTCATGAATCTTCACTCATTTAGGAGTGAGGAATAAGAATAATGATAGGATTTGTATTATTGGCCTTGGAACTTTGTGTATTTTATTGATCAATATATATAGGCATACAAAAGATATGCAAGATACATGAAACCCTAATGATATCTAAGAAGATATAAGAAAACCCTAATAGTATCTAATAATATTTACAAAGATATAAATCATATCTATATTCTATTATCCCCCCTCAAGCGAGACGTCGGAACTTGAATGACTCGAAGCTTGTCCCGAAAACTGGTGAAGAGTGGACGAGCTAGCGACTTAGTGAAAACGTCAGCGATTTGATGCTCCGGTGGTACGAACTCAGTGCATAGTCGCTTGGCTTGAACAAGTTCTCGAACAAAATGATAATCAATATCAATATGTTTAGCTCGTTTGTGAGCTACTGGGTTTTGAGTCATGAAAACGGAGCTTTTATTATCACAATATAGAAGAGGACACCGAGACAAGGAGATGCGTAGCTCACAAAGAAGCGATCGAATCCAGAGCACTTCTGCAGCGGCATAGGCGATGGCTCGATATTCCGATTCGTAGCTTGAGCGAGCTACTGTGGGTTGCTTCTTTGCGCTCCAAGAAACCGGATTTCCAGCGAGGAAGATAGCATATCCATAAGTTGACCGACGAGTGTCCGGGCAACGAGCCCAATCAGCATCAGAATAAGAAACAAAATCGCATGAAGAGTGGCGAGAAAACGATAGGCCATGAGAAAGGGTTCCCTTGACATACCTCAAGATACGCTTAACAACTTGAAAGTGCTCAAGAGTGGGAGCATGAAAGAACTGACTGACATGGTTGACTGCAAAGGAGATGTCCGGGCGTGTGATAGTAAGATACTGCAATGCGCCAACCAGAGAGCGATACTTCGTGATATCAGGGAAGACGTCACCGTCGGTTGTGAGTGCAAGTCCGGCGGGAAGAGGAGTAGACGCGGGCTTAGCATCGAGCAAATCCGTGCGTGAAAGAATATCCCGAGCATATTTTGCTTGCGAGAGAAATAAATCATTGGTGGAATAGGTAACTTCCAAGCCAAGAAAATAGTTGAGACGGTCCATATCTTTTATTGCAAACTCAGAGTGCATGCGCTTGATGAAGGCGTAGACGAGCCACCAACGAACGACATCAAACCCTGACAGGTGAGCAGGGGCACGACTTGCGAACGCCAGAGAAGATAATTAGAGGATGATAACTTGATGGTTATCATGTGAATTAGGGTAGAAAAGGGAAGAGGGTCGTCGACGGGAGCCATGACCGGAGAAGAAGAGGGAGGAATGCGGCGTTCGTGCGTGGGAAGGGAATAAACAGGATCTGGTTACGCTGATACCATGATAGGATTTGTATTATTGGCCTTGAAACTTTGTGTATTTTATTGATCAATATATATAGGCATACAAAAAATATGCAAGGCACATGAAACCCTAATGATATCTAAGAAGATATAAGAAAACCCTAATAGTATCTAATAATATTTACAAAGATATAAATCATATCTATATTCTATCAAATAACATTAGACTAAGTGCATTTTATTTATCACTTTATTATTATTATTATTATTATTATGTTCCAACAGATGTAGTTCAAAATTTTTTCAATTATAAAAGCTAGGCCATATTGGGCCTATAATCACAAACTAGAATATGGTCCAAATTGTAGAGGCATATCTCAATAGATGAGACTTGAGAGTATACCCAATAAATTTTCATAGACGTTCTAAAAGATTTATAATAAAATTTAAAATTATTTTTGGCTATCTTCATAGTCCCTCACATCATCTACTTTCTCTATTTCAACTAAGATTGTGCATGATTTAGTCGAAACTGATCCAATCAAATTAATTTAATCGATTTAATTAGTTTGAGAGACAGTGATTAGGTGGTTGATATGAAAAATCTTAAATTGGATAATTTAGTTTGACCGACAACTTGAAATTATAAAAAAACGTATTTATAATATTATTTCAAATAATAATACTAATTAAATGATATTTAATATAAAGTTAAAATGTAAATTATATTGATATTATTTACTTTCGAATTGTTTCTCTAAAAATCTACATCCTTTTCCTTCTTTATTGTGACAGCCTAATTTATTCTTGTACATAACTGATGGGAAGTGAGATAAATTTAATAATAAAATGATAAAAAATAAAATATATTGATTGTATTATTTGTAATATTAATTGAATATTTTTTTCAAGTCGTTAAAATTGGCCGAGCAAATCAATTTTAATATGATTTGGTCAGTTTGATCAGAAATAATTATTTGTTTAATTTTATTTGTGAAAATTTAAACTCTTATCTATTGTTTAAGCCAATAATTTCATTAACTGTCAAACTGAAACATACACATCCCTAATTTTATATTCTGAAACTAGCTTTATATTCTGAAACTCCAAAGCTAATCTAGCTCTTATAGTGGAGTATTATTTTTTAAAGGATGCTCAATATCTAAACTTCTACTCAAAAATTTTTATAAAAAAAGAACAAGTACTAATAATAATGCCACATTCTCTCCAATAACTCACATCAACATTCAACAAAATTAAATTTGAATTACTTTCTTCTAAAAATTGTACTCCATCCCATGACATTAATCCCATTTGCTTTTAGCATAGTTATCAATATTTGTGAGTGTAGTGAAATTAATATTTTATTGGTGTGAAGAGATTTCTTTTCTTTTAGGAAATATGACTAATTTTCCCAAGGAATTGTTTATTTTACATAGTTAAATTTTATTTTATTTTTAAATAAAAAATACAAGTATAATACTAGCATTTAAGTTGAAAGTATTAAAAATAGAAATTCTATATCTTTATTTATAATTTCGTGTTAACTTTACTCATTTTAGTTTTTACATACTTATATTATTCACTGAATACAAATATTGAATAAAAAGATAAATAAAACCAGAAATTTTTGAATAAAAAGATGCTTTTACTTATTTACCAAACAAAAAATATTAACAGAGTATGTTAATGGAGGCATTTCCATGTATATTCAAGCGCCTCCACCACGCCCTCAAAACTATCAAACCTCGAGCTCACCACATCAATCCCCACCCCCAATTTCTCCGCCCCCGCCGCCGTCACCGGGCCGTGTGCCGCTGCCAGCATCCTCGGGCACATCCGCCTCACCATCCCCCAATCCAGCCCCACTTCCCCCAGGCTCTTCAGCAGCCCCTCCACCTCCGCAGTGCTCGTGAAAACAATCGCGTCCACGCCGCACTCCTCTTCCATCCTCCCCACCAGCTCCGCCACGCCGCTGCGCCACCGCGTCTCGTAGGCGTTCACTCTGACCGCCGCCCAGCCCCGCCGCTCCAAATCCGCCAGCAGATTCGGCACCACCGGGGGCTCTTCCAGTCCGACGACGGCCGGGACGGGACAGAGAATCTTCCTCTGCAGCCCTAACCCCAACGCCTCCGCCAGACCGCTCGGCGTCGCCACCGGCGGCACTAGAGTCCTGATTCGTTCCGGATTCTCGCATAATCTACCGACGAAGGATTCATCCAAGAGCTCGGAATCTTTGCCCAGGGCCGAAACGGTGAAAATCTCCCCCTCCGGAGATAAAGGAGGCGTGTCGATTCCGGCCAGGGCCTCGGCGAAGGCGGCGATTCCAGCTCTGGAAGTGAATGCTATGGCGGAGAAGTGGCGGAGAGGGGGATTGGGCGAAAACAGGAAGTGTTGGACGGCGGAGATGGTTGAGGGAGTGGGCTCGACGGTGACGGTGGGGCACCAGAGAGGAGCCCAGCCATTGAGGTGGATGAGACTGGAGAGCCTCCCAGCGTAGTTATGTGGGGTGGTGAAGGCGATGAGGCGGGAGGCCGCCGGCGGAGAAGAAGACGGCGACGGAGGAGGATAGTGCTGTAAATTGAGGATTGCCATTTTAGGCCCATCATTTTTGTACATGCCCCTTATCTACATATCACATGGGCCCCAAATTTTCGTGCGAATTTTAGAAAATAGACTTGGTTAAGATTTCATATAAATATTAAGTGATGAGTGACTGTATTTTTTGACGATGTGGGATTTTAGACCATATCCCAGTACTAATTCCTTTTTATATTCAGAGAATTATGTTTGAGATCTGTATTTGTGGCTTAAATACATCATTTAGGAAGCTTATATACATTATTTTGTTTTAGACCAAAATACATTTCGATCAGAATACTACGTAACTGTCCCACCGTTTCGTACAAGATACCAGTCTCATACAAGTTTTTTGCCTATACTGATATTATATATAAACGTCAAATTGTACATTTGCATCAATACACACATATATACACCTACTAGTTATCAATCCAAATATTGTTACATCACATAAAAAACTTCACAAAATATGATTTTTATGATTCATGAAACATTTTTGATACAATGTTACCTGGAAGGGAATTATTGTTGAAGAGAATTCTGTGTGCCTAATCAGGAGAAAAATATGGAAGAGGGGAGAAAGAAAGAAAGAGCAGCAATGTATTTGTGGATGAGTAGAGCAAGGTTTACTTGATGCAGTATTTAGGAGAATGAAGCAACTTGTCCATGACTACTCGAATTTGTTCTGACATAGAGGTATAAAGATATCTTTGTGCACCCTCATCCAGTCCACACATGGTGTTGGGCCATCCAAACTTAGAAAATGATACACCCCTCGACATGTGTAAAGCCTCCTGCTTCAGTTTTGGGATGTCAAACACAATTGGCTCACCAATCACTATTCTGATATCCTTGTTCCACAAAGGGAATGGAGGTCTTCTACCAAACATATATTTCTCAGGCATAACCTGTAAAAAATGCTAAACCATCACGCAAACCACACACAGGATAAATAAAAATACCGAAATTCAAAATTTCCAACTATGCTTCGGAGTCCCATTTCCCTCCTATTGTTTTCACAGGAAAACATTATGAGGATTTTCTAGATATTAACCTAACACATTCCCGATTTCCGACCAGAAAAAAATTTGAACTCTACCAATCAGATCTGAAGAGACATATGCAAAGTATCAACCAAAAGCACGACCTCCAAGATTCATAACATTTCCTCCTTTTGGCTGAAGAATGAAGATGGAAGAAAAATAATTCATAAGCTGGTAACAGTAGCCTATCCAATTTGGTTAATGGTTACCATGTTAAAATTGCTAACTTGCTCCGGAGTTCTATGAAGTTATAATTCAATCTCTGTATATCATCTAACACTAGAAACAATAGGTGAGCTTTCTATGGGACCTCTTAATGAAAGGATGACAGAAGTAATACCTTTTCCAAGCCACGATGAACGATTGGCAGAACTATTGGAGTTACAGGGGCACGTGCAATGAGACTGGCAGTTCCCCATTTCAACCTCCTTATTGTTGCATCTTCTTGACACACTTTCCCTTCTGGAAATGTATGCAACTGTTCATTTGGCATGAAGGAGAGAACAAAACTTCAGAGAAATTGTAATTTTTTCTATTTATCAGAAAACAAATTTATAATAAAATCACCAGGTCATGATATCAACAGCATAACTATAGTGCAGATGATTGGGATCACTTATGAAAGCTTACACAAACTCAATATTCAACAAAACAAATAACATCCCTAACTCAGGGCACAATTGGTTAAAGCGCCTAGCATGTGTGGCTGTGTCCAATAGGTCATGGATTGAGATACAATGGGACATTTGGAGTGAGACTTAAATTAATGCATTTTGTTTTTAAAAACAAAACAACAAACAAATGCACGAGGACTTGTGTACAGTGCATCACATGATTTGATAACATGATTACTGTAGCTATCAACAGATCATCTGAGTTAGTTGCCGAGTCACAAGAACATTTGATACCATGATCTTCGATTCTTAGCAGATATGGACATTGCAAACTATATAATAAAGCATTATTTCACACAATGAAATGAGCGCCCAATAAAGATAAAAGACTAAGGATGATTGCAATAAAATTAACGACTTACTATAGTAATTGAGTTATTGAGTCAAAAAAACATTTGATACCTTGAACATAAAATCCTAAGGTTTTGTGAGAATAAAATGGAATTGATATAGTCCAGCATCATTATTTACACCATGCAATGAGTGCCTGATTGGAAATAAAACTCTAAGGATGTTTAAAAAAGGTAGCGGTTAAGAAAGAAGTTGATTGAAATGACTTTGTTCCAAACACACTAGCCAACAGAGAATCTGTGACAGAAAATCATCCCCTCCCAAAGATCAAATGCTCGCTTAAAAAATTCATATCTCTTTGTGAGTCACAGCCTCACAGGTGCTAAGAACAAGTTTATGCAGCGTGAAAATGAGTTAGTAACAATTGATAGCATTGATCACCATTCCCTACCCATAGAAATATTTTCTATGGAAAAAAATTAGAAACGAGAAAAAATTCTTCATATAACTAAAAAGAAGTAAGACAATGGAGAATACCCAATCTCCTTCAGTCAAGCGGTCAAGAGCCTCATCCATGTGCTCCTGATAGATACCACTGCCTCTTATTATAGGAATACACTTCCCTGTTAGTTTCACATCCAACATTACTAAAGATACAGGTAAATGCTATTTAGGGATTTAACATAACAAACAAAAAAACAAAGTGTTAATAGAAGAATTACCTAAAAAATCCAAGTAAATTTAAAAAACCATCACTAATAACTGGTATCATACGTAGTGAAAAGTTCCAAACTAAGCTAGATCATAATGTAATCTGATCCAGCATAGGAAGATGTATATCACCAAATGTTAACCTAAAAATAATTATAACTTTGAAATATTATAGATTGACGGCAAAAAGGATGTTGAAACCTTGCTCTACTGTAACAAAGCTCAGGTATTCAATTAAAGTACTCCAAGTGCCTTACAGTGTAAACTTGCTTTCCGTGTAGTCTATAAACAGTCTACATTTAAATGTGTGCTCTATATATTTCAAGATCATTAGAACACATCATGAGGATCAAATGGAGCAACTCCAATACAAAGGCCACTACCAGAGTACCAGAAGCAAAATCAACACAATGTACCATTCAATCACCAAACACAACACTGAAGAACACATATTAACTAAAAAAATAACACACCAAGTCGAAAACAATATGAGTACACTGGATTTTTGAAGCATATGTCTTCAGCTGCAAGTACCCATCTTCCCAACTCCGCATCTGTTATGGGAAAACCCTTCATCCCCCACAATACCGGGTCATCCAACCTGAAGCAGAACACAATTTCCAGTACATTTAGTTAAAACGAGCAAACGAATACACTTTTCACAGCAAAAAATAGTCAATTGCACAAATTCATTATTCACTATTCTCCAACTAACTTCCGAAAATTTCAATTTTCGCCAAGATCACTCAAATGAAACAAATGCAAAAGGCAGTTATATACTTCTGATAGAGTTAATACACATCATCTTGAAGGCACTGGCAAAGAGAGAAGAGCACAAATCCATTTCCATCACGCAAACGGTTTCACATTAAACAATGCCCATAGCCAGATGTAACAAAAATTCCCAGAATAGAATCAAATCAACACAACAAAAATACCACTTTACATGAAAGGGTGACTGACGTGGACATGTGATTGCTGACAGTGACGAGAGGGACCCCCAGCGGGCGGTTCCGGACGAGGCGGAGGAGGGTTTCGAGATTGTACACGGTGGAAGTGTTGAGCAGATTGGCGACAGCCTTGGCGAATGCTCCCACCGCCGTGAAAATCATCTTCCGAGGTACTCCGCCGAGGTGATCTCTTCTCGCCGCCCATTCCATGATCCTCATAGCCGGCTAGCCGCCGCCGTGTCGCCGCCGCCTGTGCGTCGTTGGGCTGGTTCCGAGTTAGTTGACGTGAGCTAAATCTAAAACTACAGGTGCTGAGTGTGGGTTTAAGCCGCCTACAAATCGATTCTTTATTTTTTAAATCGTATTTAAAAAAATTATTTAATATAATCTTGAAATAATTTACTTTTTAGCTTAGTGACGGAAATAGAGAATTATTTTATCGAATTTATGCATAATCTATTCAGTCCATAGACATTGTGCCTCCATAATAAGTAAGTTTCAATTCACATTTATTAAAATGAGTGACTAACTTACGATCTAATTAATAATTTCCAAACAAATATATTATATTAAACTAAAATAATTTATTATCTAAATTATTGTAACATTTACCCCTCGGGTCCGATGTCAGGGCCTGCAGTCCGATGCATCATAACCACTCTCCAGTTATAGTCACCTACTTTAAGTGGCTAGTTGTTGGCAGCGGAAATCGAACCTCCGTCCTGTCCTTTAACACCAAACCTAAAGGGTTGATGAATGATAAGATAGTAGTTATAATAATAATAATAATAAAATAAAATTATTATTTATTAATTTATTATATACAATATGTTATCGGATAGTATGAACACAAAATACAATACATTATTGGATAACATGAACACGACACAAAAATTTCATATACTTATTAGATCGACACGATAATGACACAAACCTATTAAGGCTCAACACTAACTCATTATTATCGTGAGGGTTTGTGTCGGATAAAAAATTGTCACCCTACTTTTATATATACAAATATTAATTTATTATATATATAATATTCACACTTATTTTAAGATATACATTGACTTATTAAATACTCCCTCTGTCCCGGTCAAATTGTTCACATTTGACCGAACATGATAATCAAGATGTGGGTGGTGGTAGAATGAATATTTTATTAATGAGTATGAAAAATTTGCTATATTAGGAAAATAGACTAATATTATAGGGGAGACGAAAAATAAAATATAGACAATTTATTCGGGACGGAGAGAGTACATAAATAACATTTAATATATTTGTTTTTCTTTAAAATACTTAAATATAATAATTATATGCAACCACCGGTGAAATACTTGTGTCTAATATGTAATACATACTTTTAGAAGGGAAAATATACAAATATATCACAAACTTTGAATGAATTCTCAATTTTATCTCAAAATTTTCAATATAACAATTTCGGTCTTAAATTTTGAATGACTTCTCAATTTTATCCTAAACTTTTAAATATAACAATTTCGGCCTAAACTTTAAATTTTTTCCCACTGTCAATATTTAAACATAGAAAATCTTACATGGACACACATATTTACATATCATACTATATTAATCTTCACTATATATTATACTTTTTTAGTAAGATAATTTTAAAAAAAAATATTATTAACGTGAATAACTTATTTTAAAATAAGATCTAAGATAATAATTTAAATATATTTGTTTCTAATATTAAAACGAATAAAGACATAAAATCAAGTCATATCTTAATAATTTATCAAATATATTTATCTAAATTTCTTTATATTTAATAAAGATATCATGAGTTTTATGCATGACATGTAATTATTTGTATCCATATGTAAGATTTTCGATATTTAAATATTGATAAGTGGGAAAAAATTGAAAGTTTAGACTAAAATTGGGAACTCATTCAAAGTTTAAGCCTGAAATTGTTATATTTAAAAGTTTAGGATGAAATTGAAAATTCATCTAAAGTTTGGGATATATTTGCATATTTTCCCTTTTTATGATGTGGGAATTACTTTCCCATTGAAATTTGATCGAGATGCGCTATATATAAATGCGTGTTTGATCGATATCATTTACACAAAACATTATTTTATACAAGTTTTAAATATCATTTAGGGATTTAGAATCAATGCTTAAGAGTGAGTGGATTATAATCAAACATTTAGTTTTTTCTTTCTTCAAATTTGATAGCGCAGTATTCTGATGGCCTGCCTGTTGCAATGCGCGCTGGGTTGAATGGCGGTGGTGAAGATTCCCTTCAGTTACTTACCGCCGCCAAATACAACAATGATAATCACCGTGTACAAATGGGGGATGCAAGAAACCGGAGACAACAAGTTTGGGCAATGGTTTCAACTCTTTCTCCTTCACTCTCACCCAGCTAAATTATCATTACGAACATCTGACAGCGACCAATAAATGATGGTGGCACATCACATGCTTCCTGTCGAATTACTTTTTTAATGGAACGGATTGGATTCATCGTACGGTTGCATAGACGGCTGATGTCTCTTTCTTGCTGCACACTCTCTCCAACTCTCTGATGATATATCAAACACAGAGAGGGATACTCGCTTATCTTTATCTCTCTCTATATATCTCTCTGCGTCCTCCACCTGGGCCGACTGCCACCAGGTAGACCTTGGTCGGGTGGACTATAAAATGGAGAAAAGCCGCAGCCTTTTCTATTTTCTCTCATTTCGTTTTCTTGAAGGAAAGTCGAAAGAGACAGCGACGTGATTAGAAAAAAGTTCTTAAATTTCACATTTCACCTACTATCTGCGGCATTATCAAAAAGTAAAACTAGGAAAAAAAAAGGAAAAAAAGAAAAAGGAGTGGGGGACTTTTCCTTTATCATGGGTTTCTTGTTGAAGACAGAGAAATGCCTCCATTTGGGATAATTATCTTGGAACAATGGTAAGCTCTAATTTGGTGATTTCAACGTTTTTTTTTCGTGTGTTTCCTGTGAGGTTAGGCCATGTCTGTTGGTCGTGAAAACGCTGGTAAAGATTAGGGGAATGTGAATTAGGAAACGAGAAAATATTGGATTTGAGAAAATGGCTTAGTTTTTGGGGTTTTAAGTTAAACTTCCAAGAATTGTCAATTTGAGTTCTGTTTGAGCTGGGATTTTAACGGCTAATTCTATTGATAGGTAAAGACTATATTAATACTATGAAGCTTTCAACATCAGAGATGGGTCACCAGGCTCATGAAGGTACCGATTATATCTTCTCCTTTTCAACATACTCATTCCATTTCTTTCGTCAATTGGATTTTCATTCTCTTTTTTCTTTTTTAGAATTCTTCTGATATATCTCTCTCAGCTTGTCCTTATCAGTGAAACTTTTGTAAAGTCTCGAGTGTGCATTGTCCTTTTCTTGATTGGACTCTTTGTTAAGCAGCTTCAATAACAGAAAGTGATTTTAGTTAAGTAGACTGTATTTTGATTAATGGATTTTCTTATTGATATTGGGTTATGGAAGGGGAGAAGAAGTGCTTGAATTCTGAGCTATGGCATGCATGTGCTGGTCCTTTAGTGTCGTTGCCAACAGTTGGAAGTAGTGTGGTTTACTTCCCTCAGGGTCACAGTGAGCAGGTTTTTTTGAGTTCTATATCTTGTTACTCCACCTGTTTCAAATGTTTTGCTTAACATTAACTGCAAAAATGCGCAGGTTGCTGCCACAACTAATAAAGAAGTAGATGCACATATACCCAATTACCCTAGCTTGCAGCCCCAATTAATCTGCCAACTCCATGATGTTACTATGCATGTGGGTTTCCTTCGGTAGATGTTTATGGCCCAACTTTTTAGCTAACTTACTTTAGTTGAATATAACTTAATAATGAGTAGTTGATTTATTGATGGTCAGGCAGAAGTTGAAACTGATGAAGTATATGCTCAGATGACATTGCAGCCTAAGCCTTTGACACCGGTATTTCCATCTGTGCATTCCCGTACACTCAGAATAGAAAGTGACCTAAATATTTAGTGCATGGATGCAGCAAGAACAGAAAGATACATATCTTCCTGTGGAGCTCGGTATCCCTAGCAGTCAACCGACCAATTACTTTTGCAAGACTCTCACTGCAAGTGATACCAGTACCCATGGAGGCTTCTCTGTTCCTCGTCGTGCTGCTGAGAAAGTTTTCCCACCCTTGGTATGCGATTTTGTCTACTTATCCTTGATAGAGAACTAGTTCTAAAGCTGCTCTCCATTTTCTTTTTGCATCAGGATTTCTCACAAACACCACCCACTCAAGAACTTATTGCAAGGGATCTACATGATGTTGAGTGGAAGTTTAGACACATTTTTAGGGGCAAGTTCTATATTTTGACTCATCAAACCAAATTAACGCGTAACTTTGAATCATTTGATGTTGTTGTGATATGCAGTAGTTTTTATTTGCGAATATCATAAATCTAACTTTTGGCTGTTCGGCATAAACTTGTCATATTTCCTTGTCTTCAAATACAATAGCAAGTCTTGGCGTCTGAAAATGTAAAGATAGAAAATTAAATCGTAACAAGTTGTCTGCGTTCAGCTATGCAGAGGTATGGAACATTTTAGTCTCATGCAAGATCCTAAAAGGTTCAAACAAATGTATGGTGGCACTAGGAATCTTCAGTCCGCTTAATGTAGGCAGTTGAATTTGGGCTTCTAAATGATCAACCTCAACTGTTATGTGCAGTATCTTGTTAATGGTGAAAATAAGAAGCTTGTTATGCTGATATTTTCTGCACCTCCTGATTGCTTGTCCTTACAGACTTACAATACTGAAAACTGTACGATTCATTAAAGAATAGAAATTTAAATAAATACTTCTTAGTTAGTGAGCATGATGACCATTAACGGTTAGTAATTCTTGCTTTATAAAGTCATTTTACATTTGTTTTGACCTGTTAATTGTCAATGTTGGCACTCCACTCAGGTCAGCCCAAGCGTCATTTGCTCACTACTGGCTGGAGTGTCTTTGTCAGTGCCAAACGTCTTGTTGCCGGTGATTCTATTCTATTTATCTGGTAGAACATACATACATACATACACACATTCATGCATCCAACTACGTGTTTCGGTTTATACACCTGAATCTTGTCTTGTAGTAAAATGAACCCTTGGTTGACTTAGGAATGAGAAAAACCAGCTCTTTTTGGGCATTCGTCGTGCCGCTCGACCTCAAACTGTGATGCCATCATCTGTTCTTTCAAGCGACAGTATGCACATCGGACTGCTTGCTGCCGCCGCTCATGCTGCTGCAACTAATAGCTGCTTCACTGTTTTCTATAACCCCAGGTGGTAAAACACTATTCTCTTCTTTTCTTTGTTTCTCTGAGCATGCACCTTCTGACAAAACCTTGTCGCATCAGGGCAAGTCCATCCGAGTTTGTCATACCTCTTTCAAAGTATGCCAGAGCTGTCTATCACACACGCGTTTCAGTTGGAATGCGTTTCCGCATGCTATTTGAAACTGAAGAATCGAGTGTTCGCAGGTATCTTGATACTTAAATTATCTGCTGGAAAACATCTTATTTTACTTATCTATCACGGTTATTAAACTGACAGTGAAGTAATATATTGGTTAAATGAATGCCTGAGGTAGGAACAACATTTGCATATCATCCATGTTATGAAGATGGAATGCTAAGTGCTCTATTTTGTTGAATTTATTGTTCTTATATTAACTTTCTCCATTATTTCAATCGGATTGGTGATAAAATCCTAAGCTCTTGACATAACTAATATACTAATTAGAGTCTACTCCACTTAAGTAACCACAAAACTATACCGAAACCATTCTCTCATCTTGCTATTTTCTTACTCTCATATATGAGCATTAGTGGTCTATACTATATAGTGACCTACTGGTAGCTACAGACATACTATTCAAACAATAATTGTTATTGGGGCACATATTTGGTCAGTTTAAGTATAGCCAAGATATGTATGCATGGCATTTTGTTTTCTGAAATCTTGATCTTCTTGTGCATGGATATTGCATACTGCAGATACATGGGTACAATTACTGGCATCGGTGACTTGGATCCTGTTCGTTGGGCAAATTCTCATTGGCGCTCGGTTAAGGTAATTTATTTTAGATCTTCCTTCTCTTGTGAAATGAAAATCCACTCTTAGGTTTGATGATTCCTTTTATCCATATCCACGAGGGGTTATGAATGAAATCATCGTGCCCTTCCACGAACAAAAGATTGAAGTTCAGTAGCAAACTTGTTAACAAGGATGTAGTTAGTCATCATGGAGAGTTTAAAATCATTTACATTTCAAGCTATTTGAGGTGAAGATGAAATCATCAACATAAAGACTCACCAGTATGAAACCACCAAAAGAACTCTTTTTGATGTGGAGAATGGTCTAATGTGATTCTTTCAGAACCACATTTTAAAAAAATGTTTCGTTCTATTATGCTCCAGTTGATTGCTTTATTCCCATTAAGTGATTTCCAAAGTTTTGCCTTCCTCACCTTTCTTCACAAATAAAGGTGGCTGCTCTAGTTAAATTTCTTCTTGAATGAGACCGCCCAAGAAAGTTGATTTCATATTCAATTGGAGCAATTTTCCAACCATTCTGAGCAGCAAAATTACTGGAGGCAGAAATAGTATTTAGTTAGCACTGAGTTTCGAAATGCAAATAATTATTTTATGCAGAACTAACTGCAGTTAGTTGGATTTAATCAACATGAGCAATTGAGCATCTGTTATTTGAACTATATAACTCACTTATGTTACCTTGATGACCAATGTTGCATTTGGTTTACTTAGATATTTACAATTTATATATTTTCCTCGAATTATTAGGTTGGTTGGGATGAATCTACCGCGGGTGAGAGGCAGCCAAGGGTATCGTCATGGGAAATTGAGCCTTTGACAACATTTCCGATGTATCCTTCGCTATTTCCTCTCAGACTGAAACGACCATGGTATCCTGGGGCATCATCATTTCAAGGTAAATGTCTCACTTCAAGTTCACACAACCCTTTATTTATTTTGAAATTAGGGGTAAAATATTTAAATGGGGAGGGGGCGTTCCGACATGACTTGAACCCATGACTAATTGGTAGTAGAAAAAGCGCTCAACCACTTGCACTTCGAGATCGGGACTCACACCACCCTTTAGTTTGTAAGCATACCTCTCTTGTTTAGTCATCTTTCTTTGTTGTCTGGTTATCCTGCTCTTCTGAGACGTTTCTTTGCATGATTGTCATAAAAGTTGCAACTCTGAATAAATCTCATGTTTAATCATTTTCATAGCTACTTCAAGATTTCTCATTGAAGGGAGATTACTTGCATTCTGGAGATCATTTACATCCTCAAAACTTAATGTGTGGTACTGTAATGGTTTCTATCTTAGATGCTGGCTCCGACGCGATCAATGGCATGCCATGGTTAAGAGGTGAAGCTAGTGAGCAAGGTTTCAATTCCATGAATTTTCAGACAGTTGGAATGTTACCTTTGATGCAGCAGAGCTTTGACCCGACAGGCGTAAGAAATGATCTCAACCAGCAATATCAGGCAATGCTAGCTGCCGGAATGCAAAGCTTTCAGCAACCTGTTCACTATCTTCAACATTCAGGTAGTAAGAACATCATCCAGCCGCCGGTTTCTTCTCTTGCACTTCCTCCGCAAACCCAAATGCTATCTGATAATAATCAGAGACCAATGCCACAGCAAGCTGACACCCAATGTCAAGAACATCTGCAACATCATGCTTATCAGGAAGCATGTTTAGAACAGCATGACCAGCTCCACCGGGAGCACCCATCGGATATTCCTTCCCTTTCGTTTACAAAACCAGAAGAGATTAAATTGCCAGCATCTATGGTTCATTGTGGGGTGCAAGATATGTTGGGTTCACTTTGCCGTGAAGGAAGTGGTAATCATTTAAATTTGTCGAGTGGCGGCCATGCCATGCTCGACGAACAGTCGCCCCAGCATTCATGGGCTGCAAGATTTGCTCAGTCTCCTGTCAGTGGTGGTCCAAATTCCAAGTTGCTTCCACCATATTCTGGAAAAGAGGCTTCTCTGGAACAGGAAACCTGTAGCTTGGATGTGGCGAATCACTCTCTTTTTCGTGCCAATATCGACTCCTCTGGTCTTCTGCTACCCACCACTGTATCCCGTGTGTTCTCTATGCCATTGGGATCATCTGGGTATCAAAGTCTTCAATACGGCTACGTGCAAGATTCGTCCGACGTATTGCACAGTACAGGGCAAGTTGACCAACCAACACAAGCCCATACCTATGTCAAGGTTCTAGTTAGAGATTTTGTGTTCCATTGAGGCTGGTATGCATGCAGAAAGTGACTGTTTCTTTTCGTGTAGGTCTATAAAACGGGGTCCGTTGGCAGGTCGCTGGACATAGCCCGGTTCAGCAGCTATCAGGAGCTGCGAGAGGAACTGGGACACATGTTTGGGATTCAAGGGTTGCTGGAAGACCCTCAAAGATCAGGCTGGCAGCTTGTATTTGTCGACAGGGAGAATGACATTCTTCTCCTTGGAGACGACCCGTGGGAGTAAGCACTTGATCAATATCTTCTTCTTCTTCGTTGAGTCACTCCATGAATGATGAATGCATATGCAGGGCGTTTGTGACCAACGTCTGGTATATCAAGATCCTTTCACCCGAAGACGTAGTGAAGCTAGGGAAACAAGAAGCTGACTCCATGAACAGAAGCTCGGTTGAGAGGATAAACAATGGTGATGCTCAAAATCTAGCTCCTGGACTCCCATCTCTAGGATCTCTTCAATACTGAGATGAGATGCTTTCTTCGACTCGACTTGACTCCGCTTGATGGTGGTACACCTGGTGTGAAGGAATTTGTTCCTTGTTTCGTGGCATTGATACCAAGGTAATTATCTATTTAGGACTTGAAAGATGATGCATAACTTGTATCCATTACTCATCTCTGCATTTCTTGCCATCTCAATATCATGAAACAATGGTTACCTGCGTTTAGGAAATTGAGTATATAATCTCGTTAATTTGCTTGATAATTACATTAGACATTAGTATTATGAAATTAGAATTATACTTAGTATTTAGTAAGACACTTGTACAATTCATCCTAATTACTCGATATTAATTTTTTGAAATGCGACGATAAAATTTGTCAGGCTGCTTAATTTTGGTTATATATGCCAAATTTTACAGAGTTTGTGGCAAAAAAAAAAAAAAAAAGGGAAAGAAAAGAAAAATTCAATATTCTTGATATGATTGAAATCAGGTGGTAGTATTTTGGTGGAATAGCCTCTGTCTTGTTTCCGCTACCTGAATGCCAAAATTGATGAAGAATTAGTTATTTGGTGGAGAAGGAAAATAATTAACTAATTAATTAATGTAGATACACACATATACTTCCTCCGTTTGACTATCGATACAAACCTGATTTATCGTGCACATTTGTCAAAAAAAAAAAAAAAAACAATATATTAAAACAAACTTCCAACATCACTCTTATTTAAAAACATTAATTAACCAATATTTTTATTATATTACATTTAATATTAATTATTTAAGGATTTATTCATATAATCATTTCCCATTTTAATTTGTCTCGTAAAATAGTCTCATTTTCCTAAAATAGTAAACTTTTTCGCACTCATCAATAAAATATTAATTTCACTACACTAATAAATATTGGTGACGGAGGAAATATATACCTTGGGTGTTGGGGCCGGAACGAAGTCTGGCAAATCCATACAAGATGCATTGCATAGCAGTGCCTAATATGAATCCACACCACAGACCCTGCCCTCCAAATCGCCCATAAAGTCCAAGCCTAACCGCTACTGAAATCCCAACTACGTAGTGCGCCACCAGGTTCACGACGGCTCCTGTGCACCGCCACCCGCTGCCACTCAACATCTTTCCTAGTATATTATAATTATTACTACATGCAAAAACAACTGTGCTTGCAGCAACAACCTCCAAAGCTGCCATCAACGCCACTGCATACACAATTATTCCATCCATCTTTGCTCTCCCACCTCCAACTACATCACAAATACGAGTGCTGCACATAGTAGTAGTCCATCTCTGGTAAATATATGTCAACTATAAACAAAAGAAAAGAAAGAAATCATGCTATTTTGTAGACAAAACCTTGCAGCAGAGCCGAAGGAATTTGGTACAAGATAGTGTATAGTCACAATGGTGAGGCTGTTCACAGAAACAAGTTCATTCATATCAAGTTAGGTAGCTAGCTAGATGTAGAGCAAATTTCAAGTGCAAGAAAAAAAAAGGCATACCATATGGATAGCACTGACGCCTCTAGCAGTGGATCAGGCGCCAATAACCCACCAAGCAACTCAAATATCCACCACTCCAAACTACACCCACAGGATTAATTTGGAATATAATATGAGAAAACAAATAGGAAAAATACATTAAAGTATGGGCCAACTATGAAAAATATGTAATTTATATTTACATTTTCTTGAATTATATCCTAATATTTTAATTTGTCAACTAAAAATATTTTCCACTATGAAAATATCATAAAGTTTATCGTATCACTTAATTATACCCTAATATTTGATTTAATTAAAAATACCCTACATTACTAACACGGTATATATATATATATAAAAAAAAAGAAACGTCACCCATTATTTAATGTATGCATTCATTAAAATTTTAACAGCGTTAACAATTGAGGGAATTTTTAATTGATAAAATCAAAATTAGGGTATAATTATCAAAATATATGATATTTTTAATTGACAAAATGAAATATTACAGAAAGAGTTTTTCCAAACAAATATATGTTGAAAGAGAGGAGTAGGTACCAGATGATCCCAGCAGAATGAATAGCAGCTCTAATGATTTCTCCCATGGAATTGTAGACATGGATGAATGAGGAAGCACGAGTTCCAGCGCATTTTGTAGAGTGTTTCACGTAAAACCAGAGAAGGATCGCATTCAACCAATACGAAGCACAAATGGCGACTGCTGCTCCAGAACTTCCAAGTTCCAACTTGAAGATGAGAGCCCATGAAAGAGGCAAGGGGATGGCCAGAGTAGCAATGGAGCAGATAAACAAAGGAAGCATCAAACTCTGAATCATCAAATAGCGAACCAAGGACTGCACGATGGCGAAGGGAAACAGCGAAGGCATGAGCCAAATGGCAAACCTGCCAGCTTCCGCAGAGATGAGAGGGTCTTGGCCAATCGAAATCAAGATTTCTTCTGTGTAGAAGATCCATATCGCAGATATTGGAATACATGCCGCTAGCATCCATATTGTAGTACCATAGGTATAAGTCGCAAGTTTTCCATATTGCACTGCTCCATCAGAGTTTCCAATGCAGAAGCCATTCCAGTCTGAGTCATTGAAACATATTTGATGCTGTTCAGTTAGAAAACATTGAATGTATAGAAGAAAAATAATGAGAGTTGCATGTGAAGAGGAGGGTTACTATTAGGCTGAATCCTGTGACGTTGCAAAGAGAGTAGGCGATGGCGGCGCTGGAAAAATGATGTCCGAGCATCATCATCGACGTCGCCCGTATCAGGTATTGCGGCACAGACACCCCCACCAGGGGCATGGCGGTGCAGCTCAACCTTAGAAAGTCTCCCAAGATCATCTCGCATATTGTTGTGTACTCACCTTCTCTTACATTCTCAAAGCTGGGCGGATTCTCATCCACCTCTTCCGGCGAATCTTCACTACTCATCGCTACCCCTTACTTGCAATAGCTCCTTTTTTGAATTTTGACGACCACAAACACCTACATTCACTGCTAAACTCAAATAGTATAGTGCTAAGTATGTATAGTAGATGACATAGCCGTCAGATTCTTGAGTTTCAAAACTGATTTTTGTATAACTGAATGCTGCTAACTGCTAACAACAAAACTAACTGCAAACTGATGCTTCTTGTTAATTCAAATTTGATACTCGCGTGTATCAAAATCCACACCACAGCCCTGCCCTTTCAATTTTCAAATGCAAAACCAACGCTACTGAAATGCCCACCAGATAACAATCGTACTACAAGCCCATTTTCTAGTATCAACGCAGGAATCAGGTAATGCTGGAGTTGAGAAAAGATCAACTGAAAGAGATGTTTGAAGGGCATCCATGAGCAGTGGAGCCATGTTTTTAACATGCTACAGCTCCACAACCAACTTCTCCTAGCTGAATATGTTTCACAATGTACATATAGCGACATTCCGCTCTCTGAATCTCATTTTATTTCTTCATTCCACATTCTTCTCCCGCATATTCACACGATTCTGCTGATCTTTGTCAATTCTTGTTTCATTTGCCATAATCTTTTGTTGAAATATAAACTTGATTTGGGCCTTATTAGAAATTAAATATTT
>JAPKLW010000017.1:971068-1015427 GCA_026898455.1 Plectranthus barbatus | reverse complement strand
AAAAAGGGAAAATTCTTATATGTATTTGACTTGTAATCTAATTTTAGTATTGGAGCTTATGTGTTGAACATGTACAGAAATAGACTCCTTCCTAAAAGAGTGCAAGCTCTCATTTGTACTCGTAATTGGTTGCATGGATATCTACCGAATGGTAAGATTTTATTTTTATAAGTCTTTGAATTATTTAATTATAATATTATATTGTAATAAATATTTTTTAATAGATGATGAAGATGTCGAAGATGGTGAAGCAGTTGATGAAGAATGCTCAAATGTTGAAGAATAAATTTATTTACTTGAGAACTTTTGGATTTGTGAACTTTGTTTATTTGAGAACTTTTGGGATTTGTGAACTTTGTTTATTTGAGAACTTTTGGGATTTGTGAACTAATTTTGCTTATAGTTTTTGATTGAGAACATAAATATGGTACTATTGATTAATCTTGTTAATATTTATTCTTCATTTGATGATTTTTTAGGATATTGATGTTAATTGAACTTGTTTTTTTATTTATTATTTTTTGAAAGTCATTTAAACAAATTTTACCAAAATAAATGTAAAAAAAAAAAGTTAGCCCGATTAGCCCGACGGGTTGGCCCGAAAACTGACGGATTAGGGTTAGGGTTGAGAATTTTTAGCCCGACAAAAATGACAACCCGATTAACCCGGACCGATTAGCCCGTAAACCGATAGGGTTGGACCGAAACCCGACAGGCTAGCCTGTTTGATATCCCTATTGGAGATCACTTACACCAAGGATGGTCTGCTTCTTTCTCAAGCTAAATATGCTAAAGATATTCTCGAGCGATCGGATTTATTGGATGCTAAGCCGGTCAGCACTCCTCTCCCTGTCGATGACACATTCTCCCTGGACGGTGAAGTGTACGACAATGTTACACATTATCGGTCCATCGTTGGCGCTTTGCAGTATCTCACCATTACTCATCCAGACATTGCCTTTGCAGTGAATTTTGTCAGTCAATTCCTTAAGTCTCCCACTGTCGACCATTTTCAGGCGGTGAAACGCATCCTTCGTTATGTTAAGGGCACTCTCTCTCATGGGTTATCTTTCTCCCGTCAATCTTCCGTCGATCTAGTTGCCTACTCGGACGCCGATTGGGCGCGATGTGTGGAAACTCGTCGCTCAACTTATGGTTATGCTGTCTTCTTGGCTGGGAATCTTGTGTCTTGGAGTGCAAAGAAGCAACCGACAGTCGCCCGATCCAGTTGTGAGTCTGAATATCGTGCTATGGCTAATACGGCAGCTGAAATTATCTGGCTATCCTCTCTTCTTCGCGAGTTACACGTGTCGCTTGTTCGACCGCCACGTCTTTTATGCGACAACAAAAGCTCGATTTTCTTTACTCAAAATCCGGTCACCCACAAAAAAGCCAAGCACATTGACATCGACTACCACTTTGTACGGGAACTTGTTCAGGCCGGTAAACTTCTCACTGAATTTGTACCGACGGAGCTTCAGATTGCTGACATCTTCACGAAAGCTCTTCCGCGTACCTCTTTCCAGTTTTTCAGACACAAGCTCAGACTCATCATGCTTCCGACACCTTCGCTTGAGGGGGGATGATAGAATATTAAGATATGACGATATATGCATATCTAGGATTTCCTATTATCAAGGGTTTTATATCTAGGGTTTAGTATTTTTGCATATCTTGTATTGTTTTTCATATCTTTTCGCTCTCTATTTATATTCATCAAAAAACACTTTTACGTTAGCGGAAAATCCTATCAGGGCGGCGATCCCTTGTGGAAAAACAACCAATTTTGGATACGCCAAGGATTTGATGCGAGATATACGATTGGGAAATTGTTGGGCCATCGCCAATTTGGTTATACGTATGCTGCGGCCTGCGGTTGATCATCGCATTGCTTCAAGAAAGTAGAAAAAAACAAGGTGAGTTTTCCCCCACTGTTGAAAATATTTTGTACTTTGTTTTATTGACAAAATGCCGCATTTGGCTTTTTGCACGATTTATGGGGTTAAAAATTATTACTAGTCAATCTTTCTCCGTTGGGTGTACAGGGCCTCGAATCTAAGTGTTAGATATTCTAATCTGATTTTATAAAAATGTCTTCATTTTTCATGTGGAGTTAAGTAAGCTGCAGGTTTCTTCCTCATTTTTCATGCAGTTTTACGAGAGATAGATAC
This sequence comes from Plectranthus barbatus, assembly GCA_026898455.1. NCBI lineage: Eukaryota > Viridiplantae > Streptophyta > Magnoliopsida > Lamiales > Lamiaceae > Plectranthus > Plectranthus barbatus. The sequence continues at coordinate 1,013,256 of JAPKLW010000017.1, read as the reverse complement.
AGAGAGATCTGCAGAGAATTCTTGTAATCTTCAGCTACACTATCATCTAATAAACTTCCTTGTCACTTTCCAGTGGACTTAAGTTGAAAAGCCGAACCACGTAAACTTTTGTGCCAGCGTGTGTTGAGTTGTGGGTTTGCTGTGTTGATTGTTGGATCTTGTGAAGTTCGTATCGATTGTTTTTATTACATTAAGTTTGCCAATATTCAACCTTGGGTGCATATTGAAGGCTATCCTCACTAATAACCAGTCTCCTATCCAATAATTTAACAAAATATTTATTTCTTTTCCTCCATTGGCCAACCTACCACCCAATAATATTTAGGTCTTTCGTTAGTAATCAAACCTAATCTAACATTTTAATTAAAAAAATAATTTATTTATCTTCTAATATAATAAAAAAATAATTCATAATATAATAAATAAATTATTATGTACTAAAAACTTATAATTTGCTTAATAAATAAAAATTATCAATTTATTGTTTATGTGATTCATTTAGTTTTTATTCCGAAAAGTTTCTTCATATATATATAGACTTGTAATCATATGTGAACCATGGTTGCTAGTATAACGCTCCCGTATATATATATATATATATATATATATTAACAAGAAGTTTCAAATAATTACAATAATGCCATTTTCCTCCAAAACCATCACTCACATTATTATTTTATTATTTTTTTCTTTTTCTAACTAATATATCTACATTTTCTCTTTATTTATACATCTTTTAACCACTTAATTCTATAACAAAATAAACAATATAAAAATGTTAGCTATATCAAAATATTTAAATTATTAACTGAAATTATCTCATCCAAAAAATATTATCATTTATAACCTTTTTTTTATTTAATATTAATATAGTATTGTATTGATCTATAAAAAATCCATAGGTATACAATATATATATTAATAGAGAGTTTAAGGAAATTATTTGACACTTTTTTCTCAAAAGCATAAGTATCGTTTTTTAAGAGTTATCTTATTTATTGTAAGTTATAATCTTAAACAAAATATTTTGAAAACTTGATCATAATTTTGTTAGGATGAATTTATTTTTTTAAAAGGAAAAAGTATAAATTATATTACAAACTATTATGATTTTCTCAAATATATCACAAAAAAATATATTTTATCAAAATTTATTACAAACTACTAGTTTTGTTCCGAATTTATGTCGGAAGCTAATTTCTGATTACAAGAAGTTGACGTGATTTGCCGGGTGACATGTCAACATTTAAAATTACACATCATCATACAAATATATTACAAATTATTGTAGTTTTTACGAATATATTACATTCTATTGTAATTTTCTCAATTATATTGCAAACTATATAAATTTTTAAATAAATACTTAAAACAATCAAATTTATCTTAAATTTTATGATGAAAATATATTTATTTATAGTTAAAATATTTAAATCATATAATTATGCTTAAAATATTTAAATAAAAATTATTGACAAATTAAATAAAATAAAAAAATATGCTATGAAAATCACTCATTTTAATTTTCCTATACTTTTGCTATGGTCTCACAATGAATTCTTTGGTTTGGCAAAGTGAGATATGAGAGAAAAATAAATAGGAAATTTAAAGTATGCATTTTTTATTTTTTTAAAAAATTTATTTAAATATTTTTGAATGTAACTATATTTTTATTAACATTTTAAAATACAAATGAATATATTTTCGTAACAAAAGAATAAATTTGATAGTAGGAGCTTTTATTTAGGATATATATAATTTATAATACGATTGAGAAAATTATAATAGTTTGTGATATATTTGCACGATGTCGTGTAATTTTAAATGGTGATGTGTCATCCAGTATGCCACGTTAACTTTTCATCGCCGGAAATTGGCTCCTATCATAAATCTTTTACAAAACTGGAAGTTTGTAATATATTTTGATAATATGCATATGTTGTAATATATTTGACAAATTAATAATAATTTGTAATAAAATTGATACTTTTCCTTTTCTGAAAATGACTTTTTCTTTGTTAGGTTGAATCTTAAAGTATATAATGGAACCGAACATAATTTTAAATCTGGATACTCATTCATGTACACAGTAAAAGTATCATTCAAATGTACTAATATATATGAGAAAAAATAAAAACACAAACTAATATATACTCCATTATTTTGTGAGATTTTTTTTTTTTGCATTTTGTAAAATTTCATGAGGAAAATAAAATAAAACTTTAATTATATTGATCAAAAACTATAAATATATAGATACTAATATTATAGTTTTGTCATTACATATATTTAGTGTAAAATAATTAATAAAATATGTTGTAAAATATATATAATCTTATTGATTATAAAATATAATATCATTTATTTATTTAGTATTGATCGCGCATCGCGTGGGTGTAAATCTAGTTAAATGCACAATCAAGTTCATTTTTTTGTTTTTGGATGAATCATGGCACATCATATCCTTACTTCTAGTGTATGGTGTGCAGAAAAAGAAGTTGGGCGACAGATCAAGGAATTTTGATTTATTTTTTTATATTTTAAATTTATTTATTGATATTTTATTCGATGACAGGGTGAATGTTCACCAGGCGCTAGTCTAAGTATACTAAATTTACCAAAATCTTTGATTAAAAACTTTTTATGCAATCCTCAATTAAAAGAATTTTTAAATTTGGTTAAGTTTAACTGCCCGTATATTTTTTTCAAGTTCTTTTGAATAGTGTTAAGTTACAGACTTTCGACGAACTTAAACAACATAATTTTATTGTTGGAAACGGAGATATTTAAATAAATATTCCGGATATAAATATTTAATTTTGTGAAAATTAAATATAACAGAATCGATCTACGTTGTGAGTAGATAATCGTGATATATTTATTTTCTCAAATCCCTATTCCGGTGAGTGAGAAATTGATCCGCAAATGTGACACGTGACGTCATTATTACATGATTAATTAAGACAAGACATGTAATAATTATGACATCCCACATTGGGAATATAACCTTGTTTTAACAGGTTTAAATACAATTACACTGATATGGTGTAATAACTGAGTGTGCTAGGGACGTTGTACAACGTGCCTGCCGTGTGCCCACGCGCACCGCCTCGCCTCGCCTTGTCCTTCGGCCTCTGCGAGGCCACAGGCCAAGCCCGCGACCCGTGACCCCGGTTCCTGGCAATTGGTCTTTTGGCCTTGGCCCGTTACGACCTTATCTTTTTTGTCAACAGAAACGAGCCCGATGGGCTCATCGGAGTGGGTCAGGTGACTGGGTCAGGTCCAATCAACACGGAAGCACACGTGACTTGCGACGTGGCTGACGAGTCAGTGCACGTGCGCATTGACGTGTCGAGGCCGTTACACTCGTTCAAACGAGGCTCCGTGATTGCTGCCCGTAACGGTTGCTCGAGCCCGTGTCTCCCGCCGTAACTGCAAGCGCCATCATGTGCGCGGCGTAACCGCTGTCGTGCCTTGATTGCCCGACACGCTCCCTCAGGTGTGGAATGCCTATAAATAGGCATTCAGGTGGCATGCAACATTTGTTCCATTTTCATTCCACTGCATTCTTAGCTGCTCTCTCCTGCCAACTCTGCTCCTGCTCCTTCCTGTTTGCCGGAGCTCTGTCGATTGCGGTGCTGCCTCGACCGAGCACTACGGTGTCGTATTTGTCTTGCGGGAAGAGATCCTCTCGACTCGGCTGATCAGTTTGATCTTTAAATTTTTTGTATTATTTCAATTTCTGCAAGAGTTATTTTACAATAATAATTTATTTATTTTTTTTTACTGTGGAGGCGCTGTAATGAAAATCCAAGGTTATCAGAAAAAACTTAAATTACACTATTAGTTTCGAATTTTTATATTCTGTTCTAGTTGAAAACTACTCTATACATAAAATTAAATTGTGAAATTGTATAGAAAAATATGGAAATTTCCTTTACTATACAACGATTAGTTACGGTCGTAAAAGTTTTAGCCATGAAAATATGCAAGTTTTGCAAAAAGAGTGGAAGTTTGGAGGTGGGAACTTGGGAAATGACCTAATTTTATTTGTTAGACATAAATGGAAAGAATAAATCATTATATTGGTCTTACACGATTTCTGTTAAAACTTAAAACAATATATATTAGACAATTGTTTTGAATTATATTATAAACGTTTCCAAAAAAAAAAAAAAAGTCTTTTTTATTGGAAACACACATACAACTTGCCAGTTATAATCTAGTCTACCTCTACATAAGGGAAGCTAGTCTTTTTCAGAGCTGTTTTTTTAAAGTGTAATACCAAATTCATTTCATATAATAATGCCTAATTAAAAATAGAGCAGTAGCAATTGAATTTATTATATTTTATTCTTCGAGTTTTCTATGTAGATGATTACAATAATCTTAATTTTCTTAGCTTCTAAGTTTAAAAGATATTTCAATAATGAAGATTTCTGATTTTATATATGTATATAAGAATTTTCAAATGAAAAGTCTTGAGATCAATTCTCTACTCTTATACTCTATTAGAAAGGCTCTTAGATCATTAGGAAAGTGACTTGGATTAATTATCCTAATTAATTGAACTGGCTTTTGAAGTTTGGAATAAAAAGATGAAAGACAAATATTTTAATGAGATGGTGAAATATTTTTAGCAGAATGTATTTTAAAATACGTGCATTATTCTGATCAAAATGCTAATTTATGTAGAATATATTCGGATCGAAAAACAAATGATATAGTTCAGTATAATAAATAATGTACTTGCACGATTCACAAGTAAAATGCATAATATCTTATTTTTAATATAAAGATATAATTAATAACATTATTACTTATATATATTTTTAGTATTTGTAAATAAATTTAATTTTTATTATCAATATTATATATTAATAATTTATAATATGGAGTATTTCTATAATTGAAATATAATAAATTAGTGTGGTGTGGTATTTTTTTAAAAAAGTAACAAATATAATTATGTTAGATTTTTGTTATTGTTTATCATATATCTATATTATAATAAAAGAATAGCAAAAAAAATAAAATAAAATAAATTTATATTAATGTGATTTTGTATATGTAAAGTGGCAAAATTATAAATATATTCAAATTATTTTGTTATAATATTTAGTGGATGAATTATTTTGCTGAAATATTCATACAATGTAAAATAGAATATGCTAAAAAATCTCATAAATGTCTGATAAAATACGCTTGCTCGAGACGCAATATTTATTTGAAACCGAAAATAGATGTAGCGGGTTGAAGGCCAGCGTTACTTTTATCAAGTGCGTTTCTTCCTTCCCCCAAATTGAAAGCTTCCTTCTTCGACGAAAATGGTGGCACTATTCTCCAACAAGATCCACAGGGATGAACTCAAGCCCGGAGACCACATCTATTCTTGGAGGAACGCTTATCTCTACGCCCACCACGGTCATTTTCCCTCTCCCTTGGACTATATATGTGTCTGCGTATGTGCTTTTGTGCGCATTGAATCGCGATTTCAGTTTTGTGTAGCTCTTGATTTTTTGCTTTCTGTTTGATCTGCGATTAATTTATTATGTACGTGGCTAGCTGATCGTTTGGTATATTGATGAATTTGGGTAATCATATTTCCTTCTCCATATCTATTGGGGATGTAGGAAGTAGAAATTTTAAAGGACTGCGTTGGTTATGGCAGTTTTATTCAAAAAGAGATTTTTTGCCCTTTATTTATTTTTTGTTTTTTTGTTTTTGTTGCAATTGGATGCTAGGAAGGTAACTTTTATGAGATGAGCATATCAGATTATTGATCCTTAGTTGCAAGTTTCAATCTAAAGAATGCGTTCATCTGGCCTATGGAAGTTGGATCAATTGCAGTTAGCGGAGGTTCTTATACTCCATACTTCATTGAGTGGCCTGTTGGTGGAGTAGGCTGCCGAATTCTGCCAGCACCTTGGGTCGATCTATCAAGAGTGCTGCCTGTGGTTGAAGAAAAAAAAAAGTTTGCTATATATCACTCATTCTAGGCTTAGTTTAATAAATGAATATTCACTCTGCTGATCATCACAGTTAACTGACTGTCTTGACCTTGTTCTTACAACACATCACTTACCCAGTTGCCCTTCACTTTCTAGTAGGGTTTACCGAAGTGAGTGAAGAAACCGGAGATTCTTCTACTTCTAAGTCAACATGATTCGGAAGATGATTAGGCACAAAGGAGAAACATCTGATTCCCCATGTGCTTCCTGTTTGCTGGAAATGTGTGATTTTGCTATATAAACTGCAATGTGTGCTCTTTATTATTATTTTCTTTTTTCTTTCTTGAAACTGTTCTAGATTACTCTTCCCTTGTTCTTTTATACTCAAGTTAGTTCCAGTCCCAAAGTAGTGTTTGATGGAGGAAGCAAAGCATCTTTCATTTAAGTCAATGCAGAGGGTTACTACAGTAGGATTGATTTGGAGTCCAGAATGTAGAATGGAGGTTAGGCTAACCTAACCTAGTAGTTTGTTATTAATGGCGTTAAAGTTTGAGCTGTGCAAATTTCTTAACTGATGGGAAGACTCCCAGTTTGGCACCATCTTCTTTTATCCTCTCTCTTTCTTTCTGTAAAGATTCCTAGTTGTTTAACCATCTTTTTCCATAGTTTCTCTCTTCTCGTATCAGTGTAGACACTGTAGAGTACATGGACAAGTAAAAAACATCATCAATTCTTTGCTAGTTAATTTTGTATCAGTTCTAGAGTACTTTAATGAAGATTGATTGACATTCTATTTTTGAAATATAATGCATTAATTTAAAACTCACGCTGCCAGATGTCCCCTGAAGTATTTCTAACCCATGACCTCTCGGTCACAATCACTGGTAAGGCGCTTTCACCACTTGCGTCAAGAGCGGGGGACTGATTGACATTCTTTCTTTCTTTATTAAGCATCTCCGTACCCTTGTTCTGTTCTTTGTGGTATGTTTGTTCAGAATCTATAGGTTTTATCAAGTTAGTTGTCATGGACACACAATTATTGTTAAACACTCAAGAATAGGACGGATAATTTGAATGTTTTTTTTTAATAGATAAGTTCTTTTGTGCCTTCCTTTTCCTCCTGATTAATACAATTAAATCTCAACTTTGCACACTGCACACCCTCGGAGAACACTGATAGGTGGCCTTTAGGCCCTTTATTCTTAAATGGAAAATTTCTGTTGTGCAGCGTAGGCAAGTTTCCTGACAATGCTTTGCTTTCAACATGTAAACATCAGGGATATATGTTGGGAACGGAAACGTGATTCATTTCACCCGCGGACCAGGCCAGGAGATTGGGACGGGAACAGTGTTGGACAAATTCCTTCTGAGCTCATCTCCATCTAATCCCTTAAATGAATGCCCAAGATGCGGCGACCAGTCTAAATCTGACGGCGTAATCTCATCTTGCCTTGAATGCTTTCTTAACGAGGGAGAGCTCTATCAGTTCCAGTATGGTGTCACACCAGCTGTTTTCCTTGCCAAAGCTCGTGGTGGCACTTGCACCCTTGCCCGTTCCGATCCACCCGAAGACGTCCTCCACCGTGCTGAATACCTCCTTCAGCACGGTTTTGGTGGCTACAACATTTGCAAGAACAACTGTGAGGATTTTGCGATATACTGCAAGACGGGTCTGCTCATCTTCACGACAGTGAGTGTAGGGAGGAGTGGTCAAGCAACATCCATTGTGGCTGCAGCTAGTGCCATCGTGTCATCTCCACTTCGGTTCATGACAACAGGGTTTGCTGGTCTCACAGCAGTGGGCTGTGGCATTTACTGTATTAGTCGCATAATGTCTGATATTGGAGTGCGCCGTGATGTGATGAAAATCCCGGTAGAGAGGCTGGTTAGCGGTCACTGTGTCGATGAGCCAGAAGCTGAAAGGCTTCTCGAAGGAGAAGGTGAAGGTGAAGGGGAAGCTGCAGCAGAAGCAGAAAATCCTAAAGAAAATTAGCCCCCCAGATTCTGACATGATGAGCTTCATGTGTATTTATATCCATGGGGATATATTGTTTGGAATTATAAATATACATATATATGTGTATGCATACATATGTATATATATTATAACTAGCTTGTTGTTTGTAACAACTTCATTACAGTTGAGGTGTGAGGAAGTATTCATGTTGTCCGTACTCTGTTTGTAACACCAGTTGAATTGAACTCATATTTGACCTATTTTGTAAGATTGATTGACTTTTAAAAGCATTTCAAGAATATGACCAAGGTAACCTACATACAAAAATGCTCCAATGGCCAAGCCCATTACTAATATTCTATTGCCATATGAGCACGTGAGTACATTTATACTATAAATGAGTCAAATTGTTCGTGAGCTACTCGGATTTTAACTCGATAAAAGCTCGTTCGAACTCATTAAGAGAAATTTGTTTATTAAACGAACCAAACTTGAGCATCACAGTAATCGACTCGTGAGCTCGTGAGCAAGCTCATTAGCTAAAACTAGTAAGAAATATAAAATAATTAATTTTATAAAAGTAATATCTTTCATAATTTAAAGGTAACAATAATGATAAATATTTCTAATAATGAGAAGATTTAAAATATGAGCATGAATATGATATTATTTCTTTCAAAATAATAATGGATATTTTAAATATATTCCAAATTAAGAAAATTCGTTTACGCTAATGGAGAATTATCGATCCAGGACCCAAAAGATAGTTAAATTATCAATCTAGGACCCGAAAGATGATTTGTCAATCTAGGACCCGAGAGATCAAGCAATTCTCAATCCAGGACCACAATATGAGGTCCTGGATTGAGAATTATATGATCTTTCGGGTCCTGGATTGAGAATTTTTTAGATCTTTCAGGTCCTGAATTGACAATTAATCTTTCGGGTCCTGAATTGACAATTAAACTATCTTTCGGGTCCTGAATCGATAAAACTCCAATTCGTGAACTTCAAAATGTTCGACAAAAAAACTCGAAGCTCGACTCGATACTAAACGAGTCAAACTTGAGCACAACACTACTCTGCTCGACTTGGTTCGATTACACCCCTACCCACAACCCAACTTAATTTTTACTCTAGCAATAACATCCACCCTGCTTAAATTATATTTTATTTTTGTATTAATATTTCAATATGCATTATTTATAATAATTTTTACTATATATATACTTGTATAATTTTAAATATATAATTATAATAAAACATTACATATTCTTAAAAAAATATTTCACCCGATAACTAGAAATAAAAGGAAGAAATATTAGAAAAAAATAAAAATTTTGGTTGTGAATGAAAATGTATGAATATTAAATTTATTTTATAGAGAAAAAAATTATAAATTTTGATATAATTTTTATTTTCCTAAAATTACTTATTACAATATATTCTATTTATGTATTTATCTAGGAAAAGCAAATGCTGTCAAGTAGATGTAGTGGTAGCCACTGGCCGTTTCGGAATCGGCGGTTCCAGAAAGGTGGAATCGGAACCGGCCCTTGAAAAAATGGTTTCAGTTCGGAACTGAACTGAAACCCTAAACCCTATATATATATATATATATATATATATATATATATATATATATATAGGGATGCATTATATGGTTACCCTTCTCATATATGTTATATGAGGCCAAAATCCAACCATCCAAATCTAGATCGGACGATTATGATTAAATCTGGAAAATAAAAATTTTCGCTACATTATGTTTCAGTATTTGGTACATTGTTGGGGTAAATTTGTCGTTTTCAAACTCATGAATTCACATTACGGGAAATATGATTCTCATCCCCTAAATTCCATTTTTCTCTCTCCTCTAAAATTCTTATAAAACTTTAAATAATTATAACTCACTCAATTTAAATTATTTTTTAATATATTATATATCAAATTGAAGATAATTTAATTATCTTTCAAACGCAATCCCTATTGCATATGTTCCGAATAGGATAATCGCAATAAAACTAAACAATGTAATAGCTAAAGCCAAATGATGTAGCAAAATATAAAGAATAATGTAATGACATATTATATTTACCGAATTTCGACGTTGTTCGTATAAAAAATGGGAATAATCTTGATTTCACTGTTGTGGTTGCATTTTATAGATAAAAAAGAGTCTAAGTGGTACATTATGTGTCACTTGTGTATTACATTTTTTATGTATGTAACAACGATGCAAAAATGGATCACAACAAAAACATAACACAATGCATTAATAGATAAAATGAGGTCTTAGTGGTACATTAAGTGTCGCTCAAGCGGTACATTATGTGTCGCATGTGTATTACATTATCCATGTCTGTTTCTCTGCGGTTGCATGATAAAAAAAATAACATAATGCATTATACAGGTATAACATTATCGGAGTGGTACATTATTTGTCGCATGTATGGTACATTATTTGATGCATGTGTATTACATTATCCATATCTGTAATGCAAAAACGGACAATAAAAATAGATCGCAACAAAAATATGACGCAATGCATTATATAGATAAAATGGGGCCTGAGTGGCAAATTATGTGATGCATGTGTATTACATTATTTATGTTTGTAACAACGGTGTAAAAATGAGCAACAAAAATGGATTGCAACTAAAACAAAACGCAATGCATTATATAGATAAAACATGGTCTGACTAGTACATTATGTGTCGCTTGAGTAGTACATTATCTGTCGCCTGTGTATTACATTATCCATGTCTGTAACAATTGTAAAGATAAAAACACTGCTCAAAAATTTAAAAAAACTGCACACCGCTTACTTGTGTTCATGATTATAAGATAATTGAATTCACAATTTGCTTTGAAACTGTCGACGAACGAAGGCAGATTACAATCGACGATCGAAACCCAGAGACAATGATTCTCGGCGTGCGAACCAGACCTACGTTGAAATACAATTCATAATTTCACCAAAATACCCAAAAAAATTACACAAATTTTACCAACACCGTATTGAAAAAAAAATATCTGCGTTGAGTTGTGAGACGAGGGAGCACCACAGTAGAGATAGAAAAAAAAAGAGAGAAGAAGAGGAGAGAGCGAAGAGAGAGAGTATGGAGAGGAGAGAGAGGGACGATAGAGAGTAGGAGAGGAGAGAGAGAGTATGGAGAGGAGAGAGAGAGACGATAGAGAGTCTGAGAGGAGAGAGAGTATGATTGAGGAAAGAGAAAATTAATATCATTGTTTTACAATAATAACCTTCAATTAGATTAAAATGAAAATTAGTAATTTTAAAAATAAATAAATGAAGAAAATCTGGACCCTTAGATTTAGAAAATAAATGGTTGAGATTTGGCCTTATATAACATATAAGAGGTGGGTAACATATGATCACAACTCTCTCTCTCTATATATATATATATATATATATATATATATATATATATATATTCAGCGCCAATTGATTTTCAAATTTTAAAAAATTTATCCCGCCGGTTCAACGTTTCGGAACCGTTTCTTTCTTTTTTTTTTTTTTTTTTTTTTATCTCTTTCCGACGGTTTGGAACCGCCGTTTCCGGTTCCGGTTAAAACCTTGAACCTGAACCAGCCCGTCAAAAAAGGGTTCCGGTTCCGAACCATGAACCACCGGACCGGTTCAGGTGCAGTTCCGGCAGTTCCAGTTCCAAATGATCATCTCTAAGTAGATGTGTCAGCCATCAATGTCATGATACCCTAAAAAAAATTTAATTCAAAAGTTGTTTGTCTAATTATTGATACGTTATTAGAAATGGTCTAATATGTGGTTATAATAGGTATGTGAGAGATTGAACATACATATACTTGTGATAATTTTTTTATATTGAATAAAAAACTAAATAGATAGAAATCCTGTTGTTATCGAAAGCTTGACATTGATATTAGGCGTTTTTTTAAGTCAAGCACAACACGACATAGACGTGGTCTGGATAAGAACGCAATCGATGTTATGCAATATTGATGCTTTACTTTTATAATTTAATCTATGAATAGTGATCATGATATTCTGCTAATGAATCTCGACTTCTTTGTAAGTCTCCAATAAATAGAAAAAAAAATGGATTTCTTTTGCGAGTTTATAGATCATCGCGTGACTCACGTTTCTTAGTGTGGATGTCTGATTCCACTAATACAACTAAGAACTGGCAAAGGTCTTATCCATTTATGTAATAAGATAAAATAGTGGATACCAGTGTATTTGATAATATGTGCTCAAACATAGAAGTGGACTAGTAGTCACTTTCATAATTTCATTCTTATATTATTGAGATGTTTAAAAGTTATTGTTGGAAAAATATAAATTTTATAATTACGGTTGTATTTTGTCTTTTTTTTTTTTTTTTTTTTTTTCTAGTTTCGGCGAGAAGACAAATTTTAATTTATTATATTATATTTTATTTTGTATTCAAAATTTATTTTCGTTTATTTTTAATTGTTACTTATTTTCAATTTAAATTATTTTATTTAAATTGGTAGGTAAGTAGTAATAATTATTCATTTGTTTTATATATTTACTAAGGTAGGTAAACAATAATAATTATTCATTTATTTTATATATCTACTAAGGTAGGTGAATAATAAATTATTAGAACAGTAAGTCTAGCTAGATTAGCTTAAACTTGTAATGTCTTATATAAGAATATCTAGTTGTAATAGAAGTTGATTTACAAACTTTAGAGGATTTTCTGGCAAAATTTTCACTAGCGAATAGGCTTGTATGGATTCCTGACTAACACTCTGTTACTAGCAAAACGTCTGTGGCGGAGCTGGCTGACACGTCATCACCAACACAGAGCTTATCAGCATGATGTCATCAACAAGATGCTTCCAAACCGGCTAGAAGACACACTCAAACCAAAATAATAAAGGACTTTTTAAAGACTAGACTATAAGAAATGAGATCGTATAGTCTGAAGTATTCAAAAGTTTGTTCATCTCAGGAATCAACCAAACATTCCTCGGACTGGCTAAAAGAGTCGTTCTGACTAACGCAGTAAAAGTCCACCTACTTTAACAAAAAGGACACAACAAATTAGAAAAAGTGAAACTTCGACAGGATGCATTCTTTAACAATGGCTCCAATCGCAAGAGATTCAAACCTTCGAAGGAGCGCATATAAATGAGGTTGTATTCCACCTTGAGAAGGTTACCGATTGAACTTAAAAATGCCTTACAATCTTATCGCGATCTCTTTGTCGTTCTCTCGAAAGCTAGCAACTTTTGATTCAAAAGATTTCAGGTTGATTCTATCACCTTCACGTGTTCCTTCTTGAACACGAGGCTCTATGCTTTTAGCAAGAGCTACCTCTGTTTTCTTACTCACCGAGTAAGAAAATATCTTGGAATTGTCACTTCTCTAGTGACAACTATCATGGATGTATACCAACAACTGACGTTCTTGATATGAATTCAAACTCTCCACGTCTAGTTTGAAGGTCAGGTGGGTGTGCCCACACTTCAAGCCTGAAGAAGCTCTTGATTGCGAAGAACTTGACAAGTGCGCTAATGGACTGGTGACAGGGCATTCATCAGCTAGCAATAGACCGTCGACATCTTTATAATTGACAGCTTAATAATTCCAGACTGCGAGTCTGAAGATAGGACGTAGGACGGTTTGGTCCGAACCTCTATAAATTTGGGTGTTAATTACTGTTTTCTTTAAATTTCTGCATTGAATTCAAAATCCAACACATCAAATGCTGGAGTATATTACTGGAAACTGATTATGTAATATATTAAAGACTCGCTAAATAATTCGCATTTCAGAACTCAAGCTGGTGTTAGAATCATCTTGATGGGCTTAACCTTGAAAAACTTCCGCTGCACATTAGCCTCACTCTAATTTTGGTTTCAACAGTCTCAATATGTCCAAATACAATCTTGCTCTTGCTCTTATCATCCCCAATTATGGCGAATAAAATGATTTTATTGCTCAATTCAGTAGATGAGTCAAATCATAACCCATCCTTTTCATGAACTTGCATTTGAAGGCTAACTATTTTTTATCAATAATCTTTTTTTATTATTTAAATAGAAACTTTTTTTTGTGCTCAATGTTTTCTTTTCACAAAACTTCAAACTCAGTTGTCTGTTTTTAAAGTCATTTAATAAAATTGAGTCTTCAGCCATGAGATTTGCAATATCTCTAATAAGAACTGAGCCTTAGACAACTATTCAGTCAGTTTCCTCTCTTGGTCTTTGAACGAGATGTTTTCCAAAATAATTGACGTATTTAAAACACAAATATAATCAATCTGTTTTTCTCTAATAAATTTATCTTCATAAAATTTCATAATTTTTCCTCTAATTGGCATATTGAATGAAACTAAACCGTAAATGGATATTTAAAGAAGAAAAAAAATTCAATCCATTTTTGCTGTAATGAATGTACTATCATAAAATCACATAATTTGTTTCCTCTAAATTTTGAATTAATTAAATTAATTTATTTAAATAATATATTGTAATAAACTTTATAGGTTGAATAATAAAATATCAAATAGATTATTTATTAATGATTGTAATATTTACCTTGTATGGAGATAATCAATCAAAAAACTAAAGTATAATATATTATCTATATATACAATTATTAACTCTATAATGAATGAACTAATTAAATAGTTTATTTATGACCAACTGATACAACTAAATATTACTATAAATTATGCTCGAATTTATTTAATATAGATAACTACGAATCCCCTTAAAACTTTGCCATTGGATTAATTTACATACTTTTTTTATTTTTTATTTCTTTCAATTTCTCACTTAAATTCCTAACTATTTTTTTCTACATCTATATATTTTTGCTAAATTTTTTTTGAAGTTTTGTGCGAGTAGATCTAGGATATAATTTTCCAAAGTATGCTTGTTTTATTTCATGAGATTTTACTAAAATCTTTAGAATTTAAGCCCTAAATCCAAAACTCATCATCATATTCATTGGATGACTTGATATCTTATGATGTCGAATCTTCCGGCTTGAATTTTCGAGTCGCCCGAAAACTCAATTCAGAATTCTCAAGTCTTCCGGCTAGAAACTCAATTTTTTCAAATAAATAAGTCCATTTCATAATTTTAATCCATTTTTACTCAAAAATCAAACTAAATAATGCTACATATATAAAACTTCAACCAAAAACAAAAACAAAACAAGCGAATAAACAACATTTGCAAACTTAAAATTTGAATTCCAAACATAAAAAATTGTGAAAATTCGATGAAAATCAGGAAATAAAGATAAAGTACCAGTGAATTCTGTTCGCCGGCCATGATTCTTTAAAATATGGAGCTTAAATCGGCCGATGGAGTGGTTTCGGCGGTGAGGGCAAGAGGTCAAGTGAGAGAGAAAAGGTGGGGTGGGTGATGGGGTAATAAATTCAAAAATAGTTTAATACTCCCTCCGTCCCAAAACAATTGTCTTGTTTTCCTTTTTCGTCTGTCCCAAACAATTGTCCTCTTTCCTTAAATGGAAAGTTAATACACACTCACTATTAAAATACTAATTTCTTCTATCTCTACTCGCATTGATATCTGTGTCATTTCCAAACAAGACAATTGTTTTGGGACGGAGGGAGTATCAAATTAATAAAAGATCAGATTTTCTCAGTCAAAAATTCGATTCCCTCTCCAATCATTTGAAAAATGACTATAAAACTTATATATTTACAACGATGGACTTTAAATTTATATTTTTATTGGGAGTGGCTCAATATTACAAAGTATTCTCACCTAATTATTGGTTTGATATGTCAAAAGAATGTATAGAAACCACCAAGTTAGAAGTGTCTCGAGATTAGTTTAGTTCGTACAAACCTATGATGTCTTGTTAGGATGAGTATTGAGTTGTAATAGAACTGATTAAACTAATCAAGATAGACTGGGTCGGGGTTTATAAACCTAATTTGTGTCGTGTGAAGAGTTAGAAGAAATTGACTTCCACTATGGAACTGATGAACTAGAGAACTGATCGAAGATTCCCAGCTTGAATCTTCACCAATTTACAAGTTTAGCTTCCATTCACACATAGAGACAAAGATGACGAGTCAGAGGAATCCTTGAAGATCAGTCTTTAAGAGTGAAAATTACTTAAATACTGAAGTTACTCCAACAAGTTTAGATTCCTCGGACTAACAGAACCGTTCTAACATAAAAGCAGGATGTCGACACCCTGTGTCAGAAAAGGACGAAGCAAATGCAGAAAATTTGAAAAAACACTCCTCTCCTTTCCGAAAAAGAGACCAGTCGGATTGGTCAAATTCAAATTGTCTCTAAATGGCTACATTTTCGAAACCTCTCCTACTTCGTCTATAAATAGATCAAGATATTCCAGATGAGAGGTTACGACTGCTGGCCTTCAAAGACATATTCTCATTCTCACTTACTCATCGCTCTATTGAAAAATTGATCTTCAACGTATTTACGATCATTAAGGCTAAATCTTAGCTTACCGTGTTCCATTATCTAGACACGAGACTCTTAGCTTTGCAGCTAGAGTTATTTCTTTCCTAGAAAGAACAAAGCAGTTGCAACTCTCTCCGAGATGTGACTATCACGGGCATTAAGCCACAAGTTCGAGAGTTTCGGGAAGAACTATAAAGTTCCCAAAATCCAGAGAAGGAGGTTGTGTGTTGTGCCCACACTCCAGATCTGAGTGCTGAAGGAGAACGAGACCCTGAGCAAGTGCGCAAGTGGACTGATGGACATTGACATTCACTAGCTTGCTATAGATCGTGAGGACAAATTGTAATCCTGAAGCTAGTGATTTACAGACCTCGGTCTGAAGAGACGACATAGGACTTTAGGCTCCGAACCTCTATAAAATTCTTGTCTTTTAATGCTTCATTTTATTTCTTGCAAAGATTTAGAACCCTACACTTTCTAGTGTTGGAGTATACTTGAACTGAACACTAAAAATATTTTTAGAAATCCAAACTGGTCAAGGCCACCAGTTTTAGAGTACAAGTCTTATATTAAAATCTCCACTATCCATTAAACTCACTCTGATCTCGAGACCAACACTAAATAAATTTTGCTCCCATATAATATAGTATCACTACTATTCCAAATTTTACTTAGATTTTATTAACTTTTTACTATTGAGAATAAATGAATTTAAGAAATATATTATTTAATTTTCAAAATAATTGTATTCAATATCAAATAATTTTATTTTTTCATAAGTAATTAAAAAATATTTAAATGTATTCTTGAAGTTGTAAATTTGAAGTATTTTATGGTAAAATTTATGAAATCTTTTAAAATCGATACGATTCATATATATATATATAATAATATGATGTCCACATCAAAATTAATTTTTATTCAGCATACATCTTAAATCCTGTCAAATGAAAACACCCAACATGATGTTCTATTTGTTAATTCATGATCGATGACAGATCGAAGCATATTGCTTTATCTAGTGTTAATATGACATTATTCTCTTCATATGGTTTAAATTGATCAATAAAAAAAATACTCTCAGAAAATAATAATTCAAGTGACTTTTACTCTATAACTTTATGTATTTAATTATTTACAGTGTAAATTTAGCTCACTTATTTTTAATGACATTGGAGCTGGAATTTAGAGAGACAAATTATTGAATTTTCTTCAATATTCGAATTGTAAAATATGAAAAGAGGAAATAATTTTGAATAACAAAAAAAAATTATAAGCATATGCATAAAATAGCAAGGCTTACAAATTCCTCCAAAATAAAAAAAATTGTGTTAATCGATAAAAATTGTTTCATCAAAGTTGTATCGTCTCTTGAAATTAGTGATTATTATAATTAATTTATATTATAATATTTTTTCTTGATTTCATCTCATTTTGAAATATTTAAATGAATAAAGCCATTATCATTTTGGAATGCCATTCACGATGGAGATGGAATATTCCATCATTCACGATTCGCTGAACTGAGATGGAATTTGAAATTCAGTCACGAACGATATTAAAGTTTGTAATCGAAGATTTATTTCAAATTATGTAATAGAATTGAAGAAATTATTTTAACAGATATGTAGCTGAAATTCCCTTCACGGTGGAATTCAAATTTCATTCACGAACTCAATTGAAGATGGAATTGAAAATTTGTTTCTGAAATATTTAATATGAATGAAGATGAGATTCCATTCACGAATTAAAATGAAATTGAGATGGGATTCCATTCACGAATCATAAATGGTATTGACATGGAATCGCGAATGGAATGGAGATGGAATCCATTCACGATTCGTGAATGATATTGAGAGATGAATATTCGTGAATGTCATTGAGATGGAATCGTGAAGTTGAAATTTCATCCATGAATCGTGATCGGATAAGGGGTTCCATTCACATTCACAATTTAATTAATAAAATAAGAGGAAATAAATCACTAAACATGTATTTGAATTAAAAAAAATCTCCATTCACGAATTTGGAATTGACTGTAAAATTGACCAATTGAATTCATTTCTATTGCACCATTCACGAATTGACCAATTCAATACAAATCACAAAAATACTGTAAATGCACAATTCAGTTTATATAATAAGAGGAAATAATTCACAAACATGCATTTGAATTCAAAGTAACTATTTTGGTGCAACTTTATCGGGACAATTACGTTTTGTGTGAGTTGTTGATCCATCGATACTACATTTTTGTGAGCTCGTTGTCTACTACTTGGAGTTTGGCATACCTCTGCTCCTGACAAATGACGACTATTTTTTGGTCGACCTGTTTGACGAGTTATAATTGGTGGTAAAACAACACATGCTCCTACCTCTGGTGATATCTCCCACTCATTTCTGGGAGAAAGAGGATGTACTAGTCCCCTATATGTTTCTTGCCAAGTTGATGTCTTGTAGTATGTCCAAACATCGTCGTATATGCTTGTACCCTTAATATTGTAACAAGAATAATTATAAAATTTATTTGAGATAAAAGTATGAAAGGAGATCCAACTGAAACTCACGACACTGGCACAAGTTGTCTTGTACATCAACAGTCCATGTTCTTTCACTGTCGTTGATATTGAGTTTTTGTTCATAAATGGCCACAATTGTGCATGTGTTGGAAATCTCCAGCAATGGTGCCAATTTTACCACAGCTTCCTCCGTCAACGCATCATCTCTTGCATTAGCCTTAGTCCACCTTTGATTGAACCAATGTTCAACAATGTACCATATACCTTAATAATGGAACAAATTGGCAAATGTCGATCATCTAACAACCTTGAATTGAACACTTCAACTACATTTGATGTCATAACACTATAGCGACAAACCAAACATTTTGACCTTGCCCACTTTTCAGGCTCGTTCATTGTGAGTTTGTTTTAAACATCCGAGCTGAGAATTTGAATTCGATCCATTGCCTTCTAATAGATGACAGAACGGTAAGCATATTCAGCCTTGTGGAACAAGTTGACAATAGATGGACCGAAGCCTGTCAACTTATTTTGCAGATGGTAACAACATAAGTCATGTGTGGCATTGGGATAGATCATGTTTATTGCGTTTGATATGCTGATATGTGAGTCTGAAACAATCAACAATTGGTCATTGCAATCAAAAATCATCTGCACCCGAGACATAAACCATATCCAACTATCATCATTCTCGATCGGTGCAAATTCAATGGTCAAAGTGAAGATTTGTTCATTACCATCTTTTGTAACAACAACTAATAACACTTTTATTTCTTCCCTTTAAGTGTTTTCCATCAATTACTATAACTTGTCGTAATAAAGACGAGAATGCGGCTCGTGGCACACCTAAACAAACATACAAAATTCGTACTGACCTTTTGGATCGATATTCATATCTGTAATGAAGGCTGGATTGAAGTGTTTGAGCACGTCTAGATATTCTGGAAGCATGTTAAAAGATTCTTGTAAGTCGCCATATAGCATTGAGATTGCTCTATTTCTAACCCTAAGAGCATTATTGCAGCTGATCTTAATAGTTAATTCTGAAGCTCTGTTGTAGCTCTGCAATTATATCTTTAGGCCTAATGATAGATCCTTACCACCATATTCTATGGGCAAAATAAGCTTACACAACCTTTGATCGAATAGTTCTACTTCGAATGTTGTCAAGATTCAAAAAACAACTATGACTCAGTTTCTACTTGCATACAATCAAATAACCGCATGTGGCTTTGGCTCGTAGAATGAATGTATGACTATCACTACGGCTGCAGCTGTACTCAACCTGAGTACTAGTAGAGCGTGACACCTTGAATTCAACACAATATTTTATATGCCAAAGCCCGACTACGACAAACAAATCTTCTTTACTTTCAAAATTGGGGCCAACTGCTAATTCATATTCAATATAACTTCAATATCGCGCAATATTGGTGAATCAGACATGTCACATGGAATAATAATAATTAACCAATTATTTAATTATCCACTTATGACATTTGTTGTTTCTGGTGGTAATGGGTGAGTGAGTTAGAAGTAGACTTGATACAAATGTGCTCATACCACCTCCTAGTCTAACCAATGCTGTAAAATCTTGAATTGTACAGTTGAACAAGCCAATATTTAACTTGTCACCTGAATCATCTTTAGACGATTTTGTATCCAAAGTAGCTTCATGATCTCCACCAGACTTCACAATGACATCGTCAGTATGATGTCTTTCTTCATTACGATCCGCCTGGTAATCATTATTCAAATTTTGAATTCTTGAAGCTTGACTTCCGCTGCCTCCATCTAGAAACCTCATTGACGATCCAAAATAATTTTAGATCATCAGGTGTTGGACTATAATGGGTGTGCAGTGGTGGACTTACAGAAGACATGAATGGCCAAACTCCACAATGACATGTGGAATTCTCTACTAGGACTTATGTTTATCATGATATCTCAAAACAAAAAAAAACAAACTACTAATATATTAGCCACCCGAACATACAACTCCTTATTATTCAAATCAACCTTTGGCCTTGAAATTGTTTGAGGAGATCTTTAGCAATAAGAGATTATCCACCGCAAAATACTTTAAAAATAATATTAGAAGATAGATCATGTTTGATTGTTGGATCAAAAGTAGAGGCTCAAAATTTCAAACCAGTGATAAGTGCAAATTCACTATTTGAAAACGCCATTTCCTTTCATCCACTCGAAAACATAGGTCGTCGTCATCATCATCATTTGAACTAATTTCATGGCTTAAAACTTCAATTAGAGTTTGAGATGAACTGTGTCCATTATCTGACCAATCTAAGAAACGACCAAAAGCCTCATAAACTTTTCATACAATTCGGCACCTTCTACTACAATCTGTATTTCTTGTAACTTGTAAAACCTTAGGTTTGTAATGTAAATTTGTTTTTGCTGTGCATCCATGAACTTCATATCTAATCCAGTCGGGCTGCATATTTGAAATATGAAGATGCAATCAATAAGCAGTCCATGTAAACTTCCCAATTAAAAACTCAACATGCAACAAACACAATTACAAGAAATTCAGAGTACTTGGAAATAATAAGCAACAAAATCAACATATCACGTTGACATCACGTAGTAAGGTTTGAAAATCACGATTGCATACAATAACTTAAAAGAGAGTACTTGCTAAAGATAAACATCCATTTGACGGTTAAAAAAAAATTACTTAAAAATATTATTTAAAAAATCATGCCTGAAAATCAATCACAATTGGACAAAAAGTTTACCTCTCCGGTCGACATATCTTCACCGATGATGAGTTGGTCGGAGAAAATATTATTATGGCCAAATTCAAATAGATATATACATGACTTGTCACAAAAGTTGGAAAACAAGGTTGGTTTAGGTGGGTGGGGCTTACGTGGGGCTTTCACTTTAGAATTTATTGACGGAATCATGAACCCTACTCAGTTCATGAAACGAGTTTGTGATTCACGAATTACTTA
Source organism: Plectranthus barbatus (assembly GCA_026898455.1). Taxonomy (NCBI): domain Eukaryota; kingdom Viridiplantae; phylum Streptophyta; class Magnoliopsida; order Lamiales; family Lamiaceae; genus Plectranthus; species Plectranthus barbatus. The sequence continues at coordinate 991,397 of JAPKLW010000017.1, read as the reverse complement.
TATTTTTAATTGGTTAATTCGATTCATGAAGCCATCAATATAATTGTATTTTTTTTCCGAATTCATGAAACAAATTTCACGATTCACGGAAGGCTATTAATTCGAATTTGTTAATTGGATTGATGAAGAATTTAATATAATTAAATTTTTATTTCCGAGTTCACGAAATCAATTCTTGATTCACGATACATTCTTAGTTTTCGTTCGTTAATTAAACTAGTCTTCTGCCCGCGCGTTGCGCGGCGTATATATATTATTTGTATTGTATTATCATTACATTTTTAAAATAATAATAGACACATAAATAATAAATCATCTAACATATTATAAAATGCTTATGAATAAAAGATGATTTTGAATAAGAGTTACTCAGTACATAATATTATAATTTATTTATGTATGAGTAGTAATAAAATTAATTCTTGATAAAATAAAACAATGAAGACTACATATTATAAGTGTATGTAGATTTTCAATAATTACTCATTGATTTGAAGAAAAACATATGAATTACAACATTTAAATTATAAATTTTGGAAAATTTCTTTGTACACAACATTTGAATTTTTTGACAAACTTCGGTCGTATTTGTCATATATCAAGATTTTCAATCCAGCACGATTTGTGACCCTAGACACAACAAATACAACTGTCCATGTGCAAATACTGATTTACTGAGTAAAATCTCCACATGCGATAGTGAATATCCTTGGATCTTGTTTATGGTCATGGCATATGAAACCTGAATCGGGAATTGTTTACGTTGAAATTTGAATGGAATTCGAGGATCAGATGGTATTATAGTCATCCCTGGAATAAAAACTTTTTCACCACTATTTTTTCCACTCAGAATCTTGGCCTCGATGACATGATTACCAAGTTGTGTTACAACTAATCGAGTCCTATTACACAAACCAGATGAATGATCAATGCTCCTCAACAACATGATCGGTGTTCCAACTTTTAAATTCGTCTCATGGTTTGGTGATACAGGACACTTCAATGTATTCAAGAATTGTGGAGTGTGTACTTCATTAAGAATATATGTTGTATTTTATGTTGTGCATACAAAAACAGAACTTAAGTATACTTTGCCCACATTATTGTTCAATGATGTCATATACTGATTGACCCTCTCAATCACATAATTTGTTGGTGCCAAAATGGTCCCGTGCTGCAAATATGAAACATCTATTGATCCAATAACTGTTGACGGATATGTGCTATTAACAATAGCTCTGATGTCCGGTGAATTTAATATTAATATCTTCAGGAATATCAATAACTCATTCGCCGTCATTTGGTGCTCATGAAGTTTCATCCACAATTGTCGCAACCCAATCAACAAAGTCTTTTAGTGTGGATAGTGCATATGCTCTCCAAGCATATCCAATCGCATGTTTTTCGTCAACTTCAAGACACTCAGATGATGTCATAAATAAGATGAATTAATTAATGCATTAACATCTCCTCTACTACCTCTTGGTATAACAGGTAAAATTTGTCTAAAATTACCACCAAATACAATAATTTTGTCTCCGAATGATTGATTGTTACTTTGTGTATTCTTGAAGCGCATTATATCCCTCATTGTCTTATTAATAATTTACTGTAAATTATATATAATAGTGAAATATTGAAACTCAATTTATCTTACTTCAAAATTTCAATTTGTAAGTCAAGGTAATTATTATGCTTCAAATTACTTTATTAATCAGAATTTGTTTTATATTTGTATCTCTTATTCCTCTTTGTAAGCACTTCGCCATATTGGTGGATTTACTTATCAGTTTGAGTGACTTCAATACCTAAATTAATTTTTTAATACAAAAATTGGATGATATGACTTTGTTATGAAATAACTATTTTTATCGGCGAATAACTAATAAAAAAGGAGTTGAGAATGAATAAGAAGAGTGTGTGAGGGGGTTGAGATTTGAGAATTAGAGAAGACGAAAATTATTTTAATTTGATGTTAATTTTTTATATTTATACATAATATTGAAATTAGTTTTAGTGTATGAACTTTTTTTTATATTTTTTTTATTATTATGAGCATCAGTTCTTACTTAATTATGTGTTCTTTTTGTTACGTTAAAATTCAATGAACTACTTAATAAATATTTATGGATCCTCCACTACTTTACCACCACCTCTGGTCTCTTCTATATACGCACATTGCATTATAAACAAAGAAACAAAAAAATTTATAATGTTTTTACAAACAGTGTTCCACTGTCTATATATACCCATAAAATATAATTGAAATTGTATCATATTTGCATGAGACATATTCATATCTCCATGCAATATTCTCTCTTATTTTGTTGATCTTTGTTTCCTAATAATCATTATATTCTGAAGCAAATAATATTTATCTTATCATGGTATCAGCCTAACATCAATCTTCTCTCCTAAAATCCTACCTCTCGCTCGTATCTTCTTCCAACAACCGGTGCCGCCTCCTTTCTCTGATCATGGCCCAATATGCTAAACCTCTATCATTCTCTACTCTCATCCATATGATCATATGATCAAGCTTTATTATGTGAACTATCTTTTATGGAAAAGACATATCGCCACTCTTCTCTGCAGCCAAAATATATTTGGTTACATAGACAACACCAAACATCTTCCCTTTAATACACTTTCGTCCACCGGTGGCACCCCCGTAGTCAATGGCTCATATGAACGCTAGCGCACCAAAGATCAGTGACTTCTTAGTCTACTTCTCTCATCTCTAGCAGAGGAGTTCATGGTTGAAGTACTCTATTACACCACCTTGCGCGTGGTATGACTCGCTGTTGAGGTCGCATACTTAAAGACGACCTCCAAACTATGAAGATAGGGACTCGATCTGCGACTGAATATGGTCAAAACTTCAAGTCCTTATGTGATCAATTGACAGCTACTGGACGCCCCATCGATGATACATATAAAGTTCCTTTGTTCCTTCGAGGTTTTGGTTCGTTTTTTTCCAGAAAATGCTGCTCAGATGATGCTCACTCCTCTTCATAACTTTCGCGATCTCCTATCTAAACCTGAGAGCTTTGTGTTATTTCAAGAGTCCATTAACACAACAGGATTTTCCTCTATTTTTCTACAGCTAGCATAAACCTTCGGGGCAGTGCCCACCTTCCTCTGAAAATTCTAATTCTTCTCGTGGCCATGACAGTGGTTCACGTTACTCCAACTCTTGCAGTCATAACCGCAATTAAAAACTTCAACTACCTCCCTGCCAAATTTGTCGTCATGAAGGCCACTATGTCAAATTCTGTCCGAAAAGGTATTCTTCGCAGTCATCCCTAGTAGTTGCACACTTGGCTGACACATTCTCCATTACTCTCTCTCAATCTGAAACATCAATCTGGTTCCTTGACACCGGTGACTCAACCGACATGACACCAACTTCTAATTCTTTGGAGAACTCTCAGTCGTACTCTAGCATGAAGTATTATTGTTACTAATGGTGTTCGACTTTCTATCTCTCATATTGTTAACACCTGACATTCTGACTGTGTTCAATTATTGGATGTCGTGGTTGTTCCAACTATCACAAAAAAATCTACTTTCTATTAGTAAGTTGACATTGGGTTTCCCAGTTTGAAGTGATATTTAATAAAACCTCGTTTACAGGCCCAACAATTTGTGCATTTTGTGTTGGTAGACACAAAGTGTCATAGAGAGTGTTGCTTCAATCATTCTCCATCATAGCTTCATATCAATATTCTCAGCTCCCGACACAATCATATCGACCATCTCGTGGAGCTCGAACATCCGGCATGAATCTTCATTTGCCTTTTTCACTTGTTTCTTCTAACGAAAGCCTACATAACCTTACCCAAAGCATAACATACACCAAGATACAATCATGCATATAAAATTTATTAAATTACGATAAATCATATAAAAATAAAGTAAATGTCTTGACTATTACAAATATAAGCAACAATCATCTTTGTTATTTTGGTCACCACTACAACGTGTGATATATACTACAAAATAATGTCCCATGTTCGGAGAGCGGCAGTAGTGAAAGTGTCTTGCGCATGACTAAGAGATCATGGGTTCAATTTTTTTTAGGACAACTAAATTATGAGTTTAAATTAATACATTATATTTAAAATACACTATAAAATAGTATAAACTCAACTATGAGTTAAAGTCAGTATTAGTAAATGGCTTTCTCTACATACAACTCTACATTATATTAAAATGATTTTTTTATTTTAATTTATTCAAGATTATGTAAAGAGTACATATTAGATTATATATAAAATTACCTTTAAAAAATCACAAAATCAAGTGTAAGAAAAACACGGATAATTAATTGAGGAAAAACTTCTTACTAACAATGGGGATAAAACAAAACTATCAAATAAAAACTAACATACACGGATTACACATGTGATAAAAATAAATAAATAATAATTTATTTTCATAATTGGAATAATATTATTTTGTGTAATACTTTTTATAGGGAAAATATTTTGGGTAATTAATTTTGTTAAGATTTTGCTTTTAAGTATATATATATATATATATATATATATAAAGAGAATATCGAAAATTTTACTTTTGGTTTGTAATAAATTTAAATATCGCAAAATCATAATTAATTTATTTTTCAATGAACTAAATAATGTTGTCTTTTTCTATTTTTGATTGCAATTATTTAATTTATTATATATTTACTCAATCAAATTTATTATTGCTATTCTTCTAACATACAACCTTGCTTATTTTTAAGATAAACAGGCTATGAAATTTTGAGATAAACGTTTTTTATAATTAATTGATATTTTTGCACTTGCTAATTATTTCTACAACCTATTTGTAAGAAATAATTGATGTTTCTGCACTTGCCAATTATTATGTTAATTATACATTTTTTAATATAACTCTTTTTTTAAGTAGTTTTAATTGATAATTTAAGAAGTGAATTAACTAAATCTAGTATCAGCTTTTTACAAATTACTAAAAGTACTAAATCCTCAATAATTAAATGTAAAATACAATTTAAAGCAGATATAACCCATAATCGTAGGATATAATTAACAATAAATTATGATGCAACTTTATCATATTAAATTGTCCAAAAATACAATATTGGTAATGATATATCTAGAAATAAAATCATATACAATACAATGAGTGAATCTCTTACAAAAAATCAACAAACTAAAAAAACTAAATATACATTGATGATGATCAATATAATGGTGATGAAGAAGCTTAGTTGAACTTTGCTCAACTACAAAAGAAAAAGCTAGTGAAAAAATATCAACTTATATAAATTTATAGTACTATTTTTGCAGTTTAAGATTAGAAACCAACATAAAATCTGCAATTATAATTAATGATAAATGTAATTATGATGATCAGTTGCAATATTTTGATAAATCATCCTGCACAATATTAGGAAATAGTAACTTAATTTTGTAATTTCTATAATTATTTTCGACAGCTTCATTTAAGTATTAATTTTTCGTAGGGATTTTGCTTTTAGGAGTGCATTCAATTGAAATTGAATTTAATAAATTACTTAGTTTGTATATGCAATTATATATAAAAAAATTTGACATAAATAAAAACATCGTAATAAGACAATCACTTAAGATAAATTAATTAATAAACAAAATATTTAATAGTTTTATTAAATAATAAATAACATCTTGTTTGCAAAATTCTAAATTAAACCGAAATTACTTATGAAATTATATTTATTGGTAAAATAAAAATAAACAGTAACTCTCTATACAATAGACTTATCAAAAATTATAAGATGTAGTATTTTTCCGGAACAGGTTCTTTCTATTTCATCTCTACTACCTGTTAAGATTTTAAAAAAAAAGTAAGATCGCACTCTATGCGTACAGATTCATGTATATCAATTTTAAAAACTCACAACATATGCATACAAAACATGTCAAAAGAGTAAAACCGAATTCTGGAAAAAAAAATATGGACCTTGATGGGAGATGACTGTATAAAATAAAGATGAATGAAATTTTTGTGAATGTAAAATGTCTAACTTCATCTATTATTTATATTAAGTATAACTCAGGATTTCTTGCCCTAATTGATGCTAATTTTTTAATTGATTACCATAATCTTGTATTAAACTTCACATATTTTTGCAGCAACTTTAAATTTAATATTAATTACTCCTTTTTTTTTGTCTTATTACACAATTTGCCAAATTTAATTAGGATTTTTTATACATTTTTAAGGGATATAACTCATTTTCGTTATTTCTAGAGTAATTATTTTATATTATTAAATTATTCTATACAAAATCTTGCAACAAATTTGTTAAAATAAACATAAAAAATGAATTTTTACACGTACTTTAGCGATGTACTATTGAAATTTTTTTGTTAAGTAGCTGTGCATGTATATTTTGTGAAATATTTCAAATTAACAAATAAATTGTAATCATTTGATTTTTCAAATAATTATCAGTTAAAATCATAATAAATTTTATTGTTAAAACTAAAAATAATCTTAATAGGCAATGAAATAATTTCAATGTAAAATATGTGCTTACATTAACTATGTAGAATACCAACATCATATGAAATGAAATCTTCACATAATGCTCTTTTTTTTAGACTTCATCACCACGCCCAACATTCATTTTCTTTTAACTACATACAGAATGCCTTGCATTATCATCATCATAATCACATCCAAGGTTTTCATTAACTATATATCTATTTTTCCTAAATGTTCTCTTAGTGAAAAAGAGACTTTTTATGTCTATCATATTTAATCGTATTTCTTTTATATGGATGCAACAATTTATTTTATTTCACATACTCATTTAACAATTAAAAATTACAAAACTTTAGGACAAGTGATGCATTTACCTATTGAACTTAGAAACTCAATAATCCATGTTGAGCTCCAACCAATAAATTTTATTTTCGTGGGATTTAGCATTCCAAACCTCTCGAGCATTCCAAACTTATTCTCTGCACCATCATACTATGATATCTGATCTAGCTCTTCATCAATTTCTTTTGAACCAAACTCGGATTCTTTTTTAGTCTTGAACTTTTGCGGCATGAAGATCTGTCTACTTAGATCCTTCTCTTTTTTCGTCTAATATTTCTGATTCCGTCAACTCAAAGTACAATATTTGTACACTCGAAAGCTACAATAAAAAATAATACAACAAAAATTAAAGAATAATATATAAATATATTTAAAAATTACAGAACAAAATACATGAAAACAAAATCTAAAAAAGCTAAAAATGAATTATGGATATCAACCTTGTGCATCGATTATTTATACTAAACAATTTATCCTTATTAAATGTCAATCATTCAATTAACAACACAATTTTGCCCATTAATTACGCTGATGATTTGAACATTAATATTAATTATTGGATTATAATTAATTATAAATTTAAATGATTATGTACTGTCCATAATTTCTTACTTCAATATTTAATATATTTATTTTTTGGAAGTAAAAAACATAAATATAAAAGCTACCAAAAAATCATTGATCATTATTTATTATGATTTCATATTTTCTATAATTGTCAAAACCTATTTTATTCAACATGCAATATGCATATTCCTTTCATTTGATTTGTCAAACCATAATTAATTTTGTGAACCATAACTAACGTTACTTGTAAAGTTACCATATTTTAACTAATATCTCATTTAATAATTGACATGATTGAATTATTTCCATAATCTTTGATTAATTATTTTAGGGAGTTTTTTTTAACCATAATGTTTTATTTATAGGAATCTTACTTTTATGTTTATATAAATATAAATTTGCAATAAATCTTAATATTGTACAATTGATTTATTTTTCAAGGAACTGAGTCAATATTGTCTTTTTTAATCTTGATTGCAATTTCATTGTAACTTATTAATTTATTATATATTTAATAAATCAAATTTACTGATGTAATTTTTCTGAATTAAAACTTTTTTTTGGAAATCATTACATATTAAATAAATTCAATCCATACATATAATTATTTTTGATAAATTAATATTTAAATCATATTTAATATTACCATATTTAATATTACTTACCACCTTATATAGTGTAGGTTTATTTGGTAAGTATTTTTTGGAGGGAAAAAAATTTTGGAGAGGGGTTTTGCCTTTTTAGTATATATAGATTCTTGAATATAATTCATTTAATTTTTGAGCTCAAGAAACTAATTCCCGATTCAAGAAACTTAAGTATATTAGAATCGAGTTCAAGAAACAAATTCACTTGAATTATTTTTTTGACTTATTTTTTTATTTAAATTAAATTTGCATTAAAATATTAGAAGAAGTCATCAATTACAACTTTATGTCTTAATTAAAATAAAATCTTAGAATTTTTTTTAAAAAATAGAATGATCATTGATACAAGTAAATTTTACTATCCAGTGTATTTTTTTCATAAAAATTGCTATTTAATGCAAGTACTCGTAACAAAATTATTATTTCAGATTTTCCCTAATAATGAAAATTTCATGCAAATCGAAATGGAAATCATTAAATGTATGTGGGAACATATAATTTAATTTCCATAGTAATAAATGGAAAGTAAATGGTAATGAAAGGTCACTTCAATCTGGCAAAATCACATTCTACTCAATTATTAACATAATTCCAATTTCTATAAAATGAAACAAATTCTTATAAAATCAAATAGAAATACTATTATAAATAATATTATTACAGTAGGGGTGAATACATTAATATATGTCCACAATAAATATTAGAATATTTGTAAAAAATTCGAGCAACACAATTACTATTATGTTACAAGATAATAATTTGTTTTTAATTAGTATTATTTGTGAATGAAGTTTGATTTTTGATTCAAGAAAATATAATCCCGCATTTATAAGATAATTTGAATTTTAGATTATCCAACTTCATTTCCACGAGAGAATTAAAAATTGTATAATAGTTGAAATTAATATTTTATTGTTGATAACGAAAATATCTACTATTTTAAAAATGAGATTAATTAAGAAAGAAAAAAAAAAGACAATTCGGGAGGGACATCAATCATCATTCACCAATTTGAAAATGACTCGGCGCCGACTCTCTAGAGCCTACTCATCTTGGACGATCCCATTGCCTTGGCGGCGTCTCTCAGCAGAAACTTCTGTATTTTTCCGGTGGAGGTTTTCGGCAGCTCCTCCTTGAACACCACCGTCCGCGGCACCATGAACCGCGGCATTCTCTCCCGGCAATAATCGATTATCTCCTTTTCGGTCGGCTTCTCCTTCACCCCCTGCTTCAAGCTCAAAAAAGCACACGGCGTTTCCCCCCAGAACTCGTCCGGCCGCGCCACCACCGCCGCCTCGTTCACCGCCGGGTGGCCGTACAGAACTGACTCCACCTCCACGCTGCTCAGATTCTCCCCGCCGCTGATGATCACATCCTTCGACCGGTCCTTGATCTCGAGGTAGCCGTCGGGGTGCATCACCCCCACGTCGCCGGTGAAGAACCACCCGTTTTTCATTGCCTTCGCCGTGGCTTCGGGGTCTTTCAGGTAACCCAGCATCACGCAGCCGCCTCTCAGCACCACTTCGCCTAGAGTGTTGCCGTCCCGCTTCACGCTCTTGCCGGTTTCTTCGTCGATAACATCAATCGCCGCCATTCCGGGGGTCCGCACCCCCTGCCTTGCTTTCAATCTCGCCCTCTCCTCCGCCGGGAACTTGTTCCACTTGCTCTTCCACGAGCAGACAATCACTAGGCCACCGGTTTCCGTCAGCCCGTAGCCGTGACTCACCACGAACCCCAGCGACTCCGTCCGCAACAGTACCGCCGACGGGGGTGGAGCTCCGGCGGTCAGGATTTCAACCGGTTTCTCCAACGGCTTTCCATCGGGTATGTTGCTCAGCATATTGAGCACCACCGGAGCGCCGCACATGTGCGTCACGTGGTGCTCGCGAATCGCGGCGTAGATGACGGCAGCGTCGAACTTGCGGAGGCAGACGTTGACCCCGCCGACGACCGCCATCCCCCACGTGTAGCTCCAACCGTTGGCGTGGAACATCGGCAGCGTCCATAAATAGACGGCTTCCTTCGGCAGAGACCACTCTATCAGCGAATCCAAGGCGACGAGGAAGGTGCCGCGGTGGCTGTGGACGACGCCTTTGGGCGAGGAGGTGGTGCCGGAAGTGTAATTAAGCGTCAACGGATCGAATTCACTCTCCGGGTGGACCCAATCGAAATCCGCATCGCCGTTCGACAAAAATGCCTCATACTCTGCTACAAATTCCGGCTTCAAAAACCTCGGCTCCCCTCCCTCGGCGATTAGGACAAGCCTAGGGCGCGGCGAACTCGGCGGGAACAGAGAAATCGCTTCGAGGACTAGCGATTCCGATTGGTAATCGACGAATATCAGCTTGGACTCGGCGTGGCGGAGGACGACGGAGACTGTGCGGGCATCGAGGCGGAGATTGACGCAGTTGAGGATGGCTCCGGCCATGGGGATGGCGAAGTGGAGCTCGTACATAGCGGGGATATTAGGGGCGACGACGGAGACGACGTCGCGGCGGCGGATGCCTGAAGATACGAGAGCGGAAGCGATTTTGAGGCAGCGGAGGTACGTTTCCGACCAGGTGTAGGTGGCGGAGCCGTAAATGATGGAGGGGCTGTCGGCGTAGACGGTGGCGGCTCGCTCGATGAAGGAGAGCGGCGTCAACGGCGCGGTGTTGGGCGCGCTGGGCTTCAGTTGATCCATCTTCTGCCTTGTTTTTTTCTGCTTAAATTTCTGACTGACTTTTATCAACCGGAGATGTGGTTTTATAATTCACATCCAATCCTTGCTTCAATTTTTTTGTATTTATTGTAGAGAATAAAATATTTTATTTCACTCAATGAGATACAATGTTCAAAGATCTATATATAGAGTAGAAAATAAATCTAAACTAGGTTAATTACAAAAGATATACAAGATATTCTCTAATATACTATAAAAGATATGATATATTGAATAATATATCTTAAGATCCCCCCTCAAGCGAAGACGAATGTAGTCGAAGCTTGGAACAGAAATATTCAAATAGTGGACGAGGCAGGCTCTTTGTAAACACATCCGCGATCTGTTCCTCGGAGGGTATGAACTTTGTCTTCAGTTGTTGAGAGCTTACAAGTTCCCGTACAAAGTGATAATCAATATCAATATGCTTTGCACGCTTGTGAGAAATCGGATTTTGTGTGAGGAACAAAGCACTTGAATTATCCGAGAAGATGGTAGGTGGCGTAGGGAGAGTGATGCGGAGATCACGTAATAAATTTACCACCCAGAGTAACTCGGATGCAGTGTTTGCGATGGCACGATATTCTGATTCACAGCTGGTACGCGAAACCGTCGGTTGCTTTTTCGCGCTCCATGATATGACGTTTGGCCCCAAAAATATCGAGTAACCATAAGTAGACCTTCTTGTGTCCGGACAACGCGCCCAATCTGCGTCTGAGTAACCAAACAAATCGATATCACCAGGTCGGAAAGTGAGACCGTAGTGAACGGTTCCCTTTAAGTAACGAAGAACTCGTTTGACGGCCTGAAAGTGTTCGGTGGTAGGATTTTGCTGATACTGACTTAAAGTGTTGACCGAGTATGCGAGGTCTGGGCGCGTGATTGTAAGGTACTGTAAAGCACCAAGAAGAGAGCGATACAGTGTAGGATCATCAAACGATGGTCCATCTTTGACGAAGGTGACACCTGGAGCTAGCGGAGTGGAGACCGGCTTAGCATGAATCATATCCGATCGCTTGAGTATGTCAAGCGCATATTTGGCCTGCGTGAGAATTAACTTGTCGCCTGAGTAAGAAGCTTCAAGACCAAGAAAATAACCCAGTTTTCCAAGATTTTTGGTAGAGAATTCAGAGTTGAGTCGAGCCATCAAAGAGGCTAGCGCCCGTGTGTTGTTTCCTATGATGATTATGTCATCGACATAAACCAGTAGGTATATTGTGACGAAAGCGCGATGCAGAATGAACAGAGATGTGTCAGCAGAACTGCAGAAAAAACCCAGAGATAGGAGGAAAGTCCGGAAACGCTGGTACCAAGCCAGCGGGGCTTGACGAAGACCGTAAATCGCCCGTTGTAGTTTACAGACATAAGATGGTCGAGTAGGGTCAATAAATCCCAGTGGCTGTTCCATGAAGATCGGTGTGGACAACACACCATTTAGGAAGGCATTCTTGACATCCAATTGATGCAACGGCCAAGAATTCATAACGGCGATGGATAAAACAATTCTGATAGTGGAAGCCTTGACGACAGGGCTGAAGGTATGAGTGAAGTCGAACCCAGGTACTTGGCCAAACCCTTGAGCAACCAGACGTGCTTTGTATCGATCAACTGAACCATCTGCTAATAGCTTCGTGCGATAGACCCATTTAGAACCTACGACATTTGAGTCGTTCGGCCGGGGAACAAGAACCCAAGTATTACTTTTCCGAAGAGCCGACATCTCCTCATTCATTGCATCAATCCATGCAGGAACCTTTAATGCAGACTTAATACCACGAGGTTCAGGTAGTGCTGAATAGACAGAGTACACAGAAACCAAGTTAATGTCAACAGGATAACGCGGTTTAAAAATACCTGCTTTGGCGCGTGTTTGCATGGGATGACGGCCGAGGGGCTGAATCGGAGGAGGCGGAGGCGGATCATTTTGAGGTGGGGCAGGGGGCTGATCGACTTGTGGTTCAGGTGTTGGCGCTGGGGCGGGTAGGCGTGGCTCGATTTGGTGATCAGGAGCTACGGAGGTACAAACTGCGCAAGGATTAGGGTTTGGAGAATCGCAGCTCGGAATAGGAGCGGTATAGGAAACCGGCGAGTGATCACCAAGGTAGGAAGTGAGTTCGAGCTTGGATGAGCTAGTCGATGTTTTTGCTGAGCTAAAAGGAAGGCATAGTTCGTCGAACCTAGCATGTCGTGTAATATAGACACGAGAGGAAATAGGGTCTAGGCAGCGAAAACATTTCTGATGTGAGCTATAACCTATAAAGATGCAGGGAATACTACGGGGTTGAAGTTTGTGTTTGTTGTAGTCACAAAGACATGGAAAAACACGACAACCGAAGGTACGGAAGGTGTCGAATGAGGGAGATGTATGAAAAAGCAGCTCAAAGGGAGATTTATTGTTAGCAGAGGAGTCGGCAGACGATTTATAATGTAAACTGCCGTACTGAAGGCTTCAACCCAAAGGGATTGAGGAACGGCATAATGGAATAGGAGGGATAGACCTGTTTCTGTGATATGACGGTGTTTTCTTTCTGCTCGACCATTTTGAGAGGGTGTGTATGGGCAGGATATTTGATGGTGGATGCCCGAAGATTGAAGATGTGCTTTTAGACGGGAATTTGTGAATTCAGTGCCACCATCGCTTTGAAACTTTTTGATTTTTTGTGTAAATTGTTTTTCAACAAATACATGAAAATTTGTAAAAATTTCAAAGAAATCGGACTTGGCACGCATCGGATAAAACCAAACAAAACGAGAATAGTCATCTATAAAAATAGCATAGTAACGATAACCAAATTTGGAAGTAACGGGGAAGGGACCCCAAAGATCACAGTGAATGAGTTCTAAGACCTGACTGGATCGACTCTCAGAAACTGGAAAAGGTAAATGGGAACTTTTGGCTAACTGACACGACGTACACAATTTTGAACTAGAAGAACTAGAAATACCAAGATGATGCTGAGTGCTTAGAAGATTAATTGTACGAGCTGCAGGATGACGAAGGCGGTTGTGCCAAGTGTCGAAAGTGGCGTGGGAACGGCGGCTGTGATTTAGGGCGGTAAGGGCGGACACTGGATTCCTCAGCACGTACAACCCATGTCTACGCACGCCGTTTGCAAGTATCTTTCCGCTGTCCCGAGCTTGGATTGTGAACTGCATGTCAGTAAATAGAACATTAACCGGAAAGTCATGAGTTAATCGAGTAACAAATAACAGATTCTTCGTAATGTTAGGAACAACTAAAACATTCTTCAGTGATAAGTGTGGAGAAAGATGCAAAGAACCAATGTGGGTGATATGCAGACAATCACCATTACCAACAGCAACGTGATCGGAACCTGAATAGTCCGATACGTTTTCCAAGTTAGAAGCATCCTTCGAGATGTGAGCAGTAGCGCCAGTATCTAAATACCAGTCGGAAACCGAATCCGGAGAAACATAACAATTTACAAAAAATGCCTCGGCAAGTTGGGCAGTCTGCGAAGCATGAGACCCACGAACGAAAAACCTATCAAAACGGTGGGAACAATCAAACGCGTCATGACCCGTTTTTCGACAGAAATAGCACCAAGGTGGGCGCCGCTGTTTGTTTCCGCCCTTAGACTTTCCACGGCCGCGTGACTTGTTGTCATAGGAACTAGAGTCACGTGATGATGAAGACGCATGAAAGGCAACCGTCGATGCAGAGGTTGTGGAATCAGTGGACTTTATGAACAACTCATGGCTGAGAGCTTTGGCAAGAAGGGTATCGAAGTCCGGGAGAGGTTCTTGCGCCATCTGAGCAGTGGTGAAGTTTGAAAAACTGGCGCTTAAACCACGAAGAAACCAATGAGATTTGTCGGATGAGTTAATAGGACGACCTATCGCCGACAATTGATCCCACGCACACTTGAAGAGTCGGCCATAATCTACAACTGGAATATCGCCTTGCTTCATAGAGAGCAAATCGTCTTTGAGGCTTAATTCCCGAGCCTTCGAACTATGGCTGTAAGACCGAGATAATGTTGTCCAAACATCGCGAGAAGAAGAGCATCCAATAATAACAACCATGGATTCTTCTGTGAGAGTAGATACGAGAAATAACTTGATAAGTTGATCGCGAGAATACCACTTGGAATAGTACGGATTTGGGGCAGCAACACCGGCGACCGGAGGAAGCATGCGTGGGGGCGCCGATAATGAACCATCAATATACGGAAGAAAGTTCTGCGTAATAAGGAGAGGCTCTATCTGTGCATGCCATAACAGATAATTTGAGGAGGTGAGCTTGATCGTCACCATGTGAATCATCGTCGAGAACGGAAGGACGGGCAACTCGCCAGGGTCTGCGGTTTGTGCCATGAACGGCGGCTTTGACGAGAAAAAATTGGAGGAAAAAATCGAGGTTCTCAACTAGGGTTTAGCAAATCTTAGGATTTGATACCATGTAAAGATCCCCACTTCTCCCTACAAAACCGGCTTGTAAGGAGAGGGGACCTCCACTATTATATAGTGGTATACTCCAAGGTCCATGGCCGATGTGGGACATTCAACACACCCCCTCACGTACAGCGTGGAGCTTCACGGGGATCCCATCATCGGGATAAGTCAGGTCCCATTATCGGGATACATCAAGTCCTATCATAGGACAAATCGGATCCCACATCGAACCGAACCTGACTCTAATACCATGTAGAGAATAAAATATTTTATTTCACTCAATGAGATTCAATATACAAAGACCTATATATAGAGTAGAAAATAAATCTAAACTAGATTAATTATAAAAGATATACAAGATATTCTCTAATATAATATAAAAAATATGATATATTGAATAATATATCTTAAGATTTATCCGCTAATTGCCTTTCATCGCACTTTTTTTTTTCCTACCACATATAGTTGACTTCACTTACCAGAAATTCACCATAATTAATTTTCCATCACTGGAAAAAAAAAAGTTATATATAATTTTTATAATTTGACTATTTAATTGAAAATTATATTAACTTGCGATAAATTTGATAAATGTTACATAATTTGTACTAGAGTTGAAGCTTTGACCTTATTATATTATGTTAAATTGAATTCCAAAACAAGTTTTTTACACTACTTTAATGCATGTTACCTGGAGATGCTAATCAGATCAATTTATTAAATTTGAGATCAATTTTAGTACTCCCTTCGTCCCATCCCATATGAATTGTCCACTTTACTTTTGGCACAATAACCAATGCGAGTAAGAATAGAGGAAATTAGTATTTTATTAGTGAGTGAATATTATTTTTCCATTTTAAGTAAGTGGACAATTAAATGGGACGGACAAAAAAGGAAAGGTGGACAATTGAAGTGGGACGGATGGAATATTATATTACAAGTTATTTAATTCAAGTTAATTTAAGTTTGACTTTTTAAAGTTAAATCTTAATGTCAATTCTTTGATTTTCGAGCTAGTTCATTGAGTCAATACATCTTAATTTTTTATTTTATTATTAAAAGTATTTGAATATACATCACATGTATAATATGTATCTTAAATAATAGTATTAAATACAAAAATGGGAAAATTAGTATTTTTATCCCAAAAAAATTCATTTGAAGGAATATGACCCCAAGTTTTTTCAATTAGAGTTTTATATTTCACATTTTTATTTCATTAGAAAATTTTATCTCAAGTATTTTTTATTCTATATTTTTATTTTGTCAAGAAAATCTATCCCACAACTTGTATCTTTAAAAAGTAATGGTTGTTCGATTCGATTCGGTGCTTCATCTCAAGGGTCGCGATTCTCGAATCTCTCTACTTAGTTAAAATGTTGTAATTATTCGTCAACGATCATGTAACTTGTAAAAACATGGCATTTATGATCATTTAACAACATTAAATTGAGACAAGCAAAAAAAAAAAAATTACTATTCAAGCAAAAAAATTTATATCTTTAAAAAGCATTTATTTCCAATTTTAAGCATTCTTTCTTTATTCATTTAATTACTTGCATAAATTTCACCCATCAACAATTACTACAATCTATCCAATATCACTTTATTTTTGTAACAAATTATACAAAGTTGATTTAGAGTCCGACTACAATTAAAATCTTAGAAATTTTGTCAAGTCTCCTGGAATTAACTAATTATTGACGTATCTTTTGCTTCAAACATTGGAGATTTTATAACTGAATTGTAATCCCAACTCATATTTAATAATAAGCTTTTAAAAAATATATATATTTAAGGATATATGTTGTGTGCAAAATGTACCAGTGCGAGTACACTGTCAAAAGTAATATAAAACAGAGTAATTTTAAGTATCGATCCACATGGAAGGCGAGTAACATGCACAATCACTTAAACTCGATTTGATTGATGAGAGATTGTTGGTTTGTTTGATTAAATTAGGCACAATTGTATTAAACAAATAGACAAAGGGCATAAAAACACAAGGTGCATAAAACAGGGGTGAAATGATGCAAATGAACTTAACAATTTCTTGTTTAAGTAATGAAGACGACTTAAGTTATGGATTTAACTTGCTTGCCAAAATAGGTGAGATAATTTTTCCTAATTTAAATTAACATAATCCTGTGCCCAATTCAAACAAGGACATCACCAATGTAACTCTCATAGGCATTTAAGCAAACACAACATCCACATATTCCTATGCTTATATTATGTAGCATTAAAGGTTCTCTCTTCTCAATCTTAATTTTCCCATATCAAGATCAAGCATGAATCATCAACCACAAGTTTCCATATGAGCTGCAAATTAGAAAACTAAACCTCAAAATGCTCGAATACTCCATACTAACAGCAAATGCTTTACATACAGTTTCAACACAAGCAAGCACCATCCATAGCCCAAGTCAAAGTGGGTTTAGTTCATATTTATAGATAATCGAGCTAAGAACATTTTCCGGAAATTAAAAACTCATAACTAAATTCTAAAGATAAAAGGATGAAGATTAGACACCCCCCTTCAATCGACCAGCAAGAGTAATGATTCCTCAATCTCTAGCTGATTTCTCCACGGTGGTTGAGCTGCAGCTCGTATCTTCTCTTCTCCTCCAATTCTTCTTCCTAGTTGCACTCTCTCTCGCCCTTTTCTCTTTCTTCCTTAATGAGAGTGATTGTGTATTCCTTTCTCATTCACCCTTTTTATATATCTTTCCTTAATTTGGTTTTTCTTCTTTTGCACTCTTCCATCCTTGCCTTTGAGAAATTGTGAGAATTTTCCTCCAAGCTTTACTTTCTGGCCCATCATTTTAATGCCTTCACTACAGGACAAAAGAACAAGTATTCTTCTTTTTTGAATTGTTGACTCCACCGTTTGACTCACTTGCCCAGTCCCAGTGCTCTGCATGCTTTAGCACAGGCTAAGAAAGTGGAAAACTCCTTGTACAATTATTTAGCTCCAATTTCAGCAAAAATGCGGTAAGAAAAACTAAAATTACCTACTTAACTCTAATATGACTCTAACACTATAAACATGACCAAATCAACATATATTTAACTAAATATAAATAAAAATGCTCTCTAAAACGAACTAAAATCAAGAGAATATAACTCTTTTAAGAGTTATCAATATATGAATAATTTGATAATTTATTAAACCACATCCCTCATTCAGTACTCCAGATTCTCATGTCATTAAAGCAATGCAATTATTTTTAAAAACCTATAAAAATGCGTCCAAATTCAATAATTATAAATAATAAATTCCATATTTTACATGAAAAAAATTATAATTGCATAATACAATAATTAGTCCTATCAATATTTGAGTCACAATCGTGAAGCCCCCACTCCATTAGTACATACTTCATACTTGTAATAAACATTTAAAGAATCTCATTTAAAGTTCTAATTAAAATTAACCCAACTAAACTGTCCTAACACAAATTAAAATGTATCGACTTTAAATATTTGAGTTTGTAATTAAAGATGTATTATTTCATTTTACTATTCGATTATGTTAAATGTCCCATATCAACATCGACAGAAGACATTGACACGATTACGTACCTTATAATAATGGAGTATTCGTCTCTTTCCAAATAAAATTTATGACACATTATATAAGTGAATAAACCTTACCAAAACACGTGTGTTTTTTTTTTAGAAGAATAACAAAACACGTCTTCATACTGCAAGAAAAGGTCATTATGCTGAGGTGAGATTTTTTTTTTTTGTAAGAGGAGGTGAGCAATTTTGTTATTGATTGGCCAAATTTTTTTTTCAGACATCATGATTTGACCGGGAAGAATATTATATGATATTAATTGACAACGACACTTATGGTTTAACTAGAAAAGGATAATCGATTTTTTTAAAATTTAAATCTTAACTTATTATAATTAAATACTCATTTTAAATAATTTAACTTGCGATATACTCCCTCCGTCCCAGGACAGTCGCAACGTTTTCATTTTTGGTCCGTCCCAGAACACTTGCAACGTTTCCCTTTTTGGAAAGTTTTTATTAATTAATTATTCACTAAACCTACTCTACTCCTACTCCACTATCTCTCATATCTCATTATCTCTCCTAATCATTAACCTACAAATTTAACCCCACTAACTTCTCATCACTTTTTCTTAACCTCCGTGCCGGGTCAAACGTCTCAAGAGACCCGGGACGGAGGGAGTATTAGATTTCCCTAGTTTCTTTTTTTCTTTTTGTTAGTTGACTTCGCCTCGCCTCTATCATGGCCGCCCCCGTCGACACTAGAGATCTCCCTACTCATTCTCTCTCCACCATTATACACATGGTGAATATTAAACTCACATCCGCCAATTACATGTTTTGGCACGCCCAGATTGAACCACTAGCTCCTCATCATGCAAAACTTCATGCCATATGTCGATGGTTCTCTCTCAGCCCCAGCATGCACACGCACAATCACCACCGCTGCTGGTATCACAGCTGTCAATCCCAAGTATTCTAAGTGGTATTCTCACGATCAACTCATCAAATTGTTTCTCGAAGAATTGATGGCTATCATCATCGGCTGCACTACCTCTCGTGACGTCTCATCTACGTTATCTTGCTCGTATAGTCATCGTTCCAAGGCACGAGAACTCAGCCTTAAGGACGATTTACTATCAATGAAGCAAGGGAATTCCCTAGTGGCTGATTACGATCACCGCTTCAAAAGTATTTATGATCAGCTTTCTGCGAAGGGCGTTTATTTTATACGTCACGAATTATTAAGAGTATGATTTTAAAATAAAATGAAGAAATATGGATTTAGTAATTTTAATTCAAGTGTAAGTTGTATTTGAAAATTATTTTCAATTTTGATATATGTTATGTTGAATTTATGGATTTATAAATGTATTAAAATACTAAAAGAAATATAAACTTGGAAACTGTTAAAAACTAAGTCTTAGTTCCCTCTTTAATTTGATGTTTTGATATATCAAAATTTACTTTTGCACTAAGTCTAGAGTTCTAAAATGTAATCCATGTATAGGATTATCTTTTTTGTAATAGAACTTAGGTGCTGAAGATCGAGCGAAGGATTTGAAGAAGTGTTTATGCATGAAACTTGGTGATACGATCCTCGCCAGGAAGGGTTAGATCGCAGCCCAGGAAA
>JAPKLW010000017.1:942096-966068 GCA_026898455.1 Plectranthus barbatus | reverse complement strand
AATGTAGACTGGATCAACTCTCACAGCTGCTACTTGGGCTCCATCACTTGGTTTCACTAAGTATGGCCAAGACCTATACTGATTGTGGGAACTCAGTCTTATGAGAGTCAAATTGTCATACTGACTTATGAGAAGTCAGTATGAGGGCAACCTATGATGACTAAAGAAAGTCAGTATGGAGGCCTAAGTTTCTAAGCACGTGGAACACAAGAAGAATCAAGCTTAGTCAGACTTCAAAATAATTGATTGCTAAGTAAATGTCAGTACGCGGATGTCCATACTTGGATTCCTCGGACTGAAGTTGAGTATGACAAGAGCAGGTGAAAGTACATGAAGTACATCATTTTTAGTGTAGAGCATAGCAGTGCAGACCTACCAAGAATGGGTTTGATTGGACGACATTCGAAATATCTCTAACAACTGGATATTCGTATCTAGCAGGCAGAATTTCAAACATCCAGGGATCCCACTATAAATAGGTTTGCATTTCAACCTAAAAAGGTAACTGAAACTCACGAACTCTCAAGCCAAAGCTCTGCCAAACTTTCTACACAAAAGTTCTCTGATTACTCTGTGATTCTATTCACGAGACTTGAGTTGCTAACTCAAGTTAATCATCATTCAAAGATATATTCACAACAGTCAGTTCCTACTCTTGGACTCTGACTATTACAGGCATCTAGCCAACCATACTGAGTTTTGGGAAGAACAATAAACACCCAATCAACAGGAACAAGGCTGCGAGGTACGTCCTCACTTCAACCCGAAGACTGAGTCTACAAGGAGTTCCTAGGCGAGTGACGATAGAAGACCGAAAGACGGAGTACCAGCAGGCTATCTATAGATCGTAAGGAGGCTTGTACAAAACTTAGTGGATTACCTAATTATGTTCGGAAGAGTGGGCGTAGGATATTTAGATCCGAACTACTAAAATATCATGTGTTCTTACTTGCTTACTTTACTTTTCTGCATACTTAGTTTCTCAAACTTACTTTGAAACCTTCAATACTTGTCTAAGTATTGGAGTGTATTTTCGTCAAACTTACTTAAGAACTTACCGAGCTAAATTTAACCTTTCAGAAACCCAAAACTGAATTTCAGTTAGCTTCGGAGAACAAGTGCATAACAAACTTACTTCCGCTGCATATTATATTCTCTGATTTACCAACAGAAACATATATTATGAGTAATTATTAAATAAAATAATTATAAATAATCATAAATGAAAATTTAAATTTTTTAAAAATTAACAATAAAACATAATTTTAAAGACTTTAAAATAATAATATAATGAAGAATAATTAGCATAATATTATCATAAAATAATTCATTTTCTAGGTTTTAAAAATGATATTACAATATTTCAATTATATGAATATTGTAAATATAATAATGTTAAAATATATTTATAATATTGTGATATATTAATTTTTTGTAATGATAAAGTAATATTTATTTATTATTATTATACCTTTTTGTAACAAATAATATATAATTATAATAATATTTAATATTATAATAATATAATTATTATTTTATTTTGGAATAATTTTATTATTTTAATACTTTTTTGTAAATTGATCATTATAAAAAAATAGTGGAGTATTAAAATAACATGAATAAATAAAAAATCATTATAAAATAAGATAAAATAAAAAAGTAAGAAATAAATAATTTTGATAATGAGATTTGATAATAAGAATGAGACCCACTATCATAGAGAGTTTTGGTACTTCCCAAATATTTGAGTATATTTCATTCTTCTATTTCCATGCTCTTTAACCAAACTTAGTTTTTGAAATTAGTTCATTCTCTCATTTCGAAACTCACTAATCTATCGAGATATTGAGTGGCTCAACATTTATTTATTTTCAGATTTATATATTTTTCTACTTTGTTGAATAAGAGAAAATAATGATCTTTCATTAATAGTTGGAGAATTACGGATTTCTATTGAACGTAAAAATTGAATATAGTGGGAGCTTAAATCAATACGCTTACTCAAAAATATTGTTACACAAGTTATCCTTACATTTTGCACATTAAACTTCCCAATCAATTTTTTTAATTATAAAATACTTGGATTAATTGTAAGCTAAGTAGGCTAACCCCTAACTATTAATTGAGTATTAATAAATTGACTGATGCTACAATATACCTACACCTTAAATTTTGTCGACACTAAATTTAATCTAGCATTTTTTTTTCTTTATATAAGAAGAACCCCCACTATAAATAACCTTCCACCAAAATATACTTGTCAAATATAGTAACATATTTTTTAGGTTAGCAATAATAAATATGTGTTGGAAATATTATATCTTTTAATTATATTTTGTTTGTATTTGTTTTGGTACATCAAAGTTAGGTTTACTTAGTTTTTAGCAACTCAACAATGTGTTAAAATTGTAAAAGTTCTGTATAAGATACCTTTGGTTGAGTTGTAATAGAGTTAGGACTTATTTGCTAAACGGTTGCTGAAGAGACTATCAAAGCACTTGAAGAATTGAAGAGTTAGCAATATTCGGAGAATTTTGGAGATTGCTGAAGAGGCTAGCAAAGCAATGAAGATATGAAAAGTTAGAAAGTACCGAAAAAAAATATGAAGATTGCTAAGGGCATTCAACAAGTCTCAAGATTGCTAAAAGAATATAGTAGACAAATAATGAAGACTCTGAAGCAAAGCAAAATGTCAATTTGCTAGATCTCAACAAACGCCTAGCGGACTCAACATAGAGTTCCTACAACAACATTTCCAGAGTCTAGCAGATATTTGCAGAGGGCAAATCAAAATGAAAAGACCATCAATCACAGGAATTTAAGGAATCTCCTGGATCCGAAGGTTTACATATCAAAAGTCAGAAGGATTCCTAGTTTCACTTGGAGATCCGTTCTGACACGAGGCCCTGCGTGTCAGATAAAGAACGAATCAGCACAGGGAGACCTGAAGCGTCACTGTGCAGTTCAGAAAAAGAAGGAAGAAGATTGACCATTCACCAATATGTCTCTAACGGACAAAAGACTTAAAGTCTTGAATCTTTGTCTATAAATAGCAGAGGATTTCCAGAAAAACATAAAGATCAATCGTACACAAATATCAAGCACAAACTCTGCCGAAATCATTACTGAGCACTTGAAATCTCGAGGCTTCCCAGAAGCTATCAATGGTGATAAACACGAACTTTAGAAGTTTACTTCTAGAGTTATCTTGAAGTTCATTCTATCCTAGGAAGAACTCAACAGTCATCTTACTATATAAGATTGACTATTACGGACTTTTGCCGCAAGTTGGATAAGTTTAAGAAGGAACTCTAAAACTCCTAAGTCCGACATTTAAGGAGGCTGCGAGGTGCGTCCTCACTCAAAGGGTTGCTGAGAAGACTGATATCGGAGGAGCTACTTGAAGGTGCGTTGTGGCCAGACGGAGGTGCTGCCTGCAGTTAGAGATCAAGTACAACTCCTTGTATCAAGTCTTAGTGAATTCAAGTCAACAGACTCTAGAGTGGACGTAGGACAATTGTCCGAATCACTATAATCTTTGTGTTCTTTTGTTATTGTTGTTTATTGCTTATCTATGAATTAAAACCCAACACCTCAAGTGCTGGAGTATACATTGCAATCGATCTAAGAACCTCTTTGAGCTTAAAACATTTTTTCTAAACTCTTGTTGAGTCAGAACACCAGCAAGATCAGTGTAAGAACCTTTAAATTTCCGTTGCATTACAATTACTCTGATATCGGGACCAACAATATGACAAGTGTATAACTATTTTAATTTATAATTAAAATTATAACAAAAATTGATATTGGATATAAGTCAAAATTATAAATATATTTTTGTATAATAATGCTTATTTATTTATAATATTTGTATTATGTATAAAACTCCATTAAATATAGTCATTAATCTTATAATTTTGGAAGCTATGCGCAAATACACACATGGTGCTCTCAGCAATGGAAATAAATGGAGCTATTAGCAAAAGGTGACACCAGCAAAATCAGCAGCATAGAGCAATGAGTATTTGCTGACTGAAAGTCCTTTGCCAACAAATCACCCTAAATACGAAGATTGATGACTAACACGTCACCACCAGCAAGGAGTGACCAGCAATTGTCAACCAGCGAGCTCGATTCCCAAACGCAAGCAGATGCATCCAACCCAAGACAAGCTCAACATATCAAGATCCAAACTTTAAGATTGGAGAACTTAAAGTAAGTGGAACACTTAAAACTTATTTGCCCGAGGAATCAACCAGGAAATATTTTTACTAGGTAAAAAGAGTCGTTCTGACCAAGGCAACAAAAGTCCGTCTGCTCTGACAAAAAGGACACTGCAAGTTAGAAAAAGTGAGACATCGACAGAACATGTTTCTTTTGTCTCACAACAGCTCCAATCCGATAGAGATTCAAATCTTCTAAGGAGTGCATATATATAGAGGTTACAATTCACCTTGAGAAGGTTACAGAAATTGTGAAAGATCGTAAAAGCCGATCTTACGAACACATCTCTCTATCGATTTTTCAAAAGTTACCAACTTCTAGATTCTAAAGCTTTTAGGTTGATTCTATAGTTTTCTGAGTTCTTTCTTGAACACGAGGCTCTATGCATCTTACAAGAGCTACTTCTGTTTTCTTACTTGGACTTGGAGTTGTCAGTTCTATGGTGGCAGCTATCACGGGTGCATAACAAAAACTGACATTTTTCGTGAGGGATTCAAACTCTCACGTCCAGTTTGAAGGCCATGTAGTGCACCCACACTTCAAGCCTGAAGAAGCTCTGGATTGCGAAGGACTTGGCGAGTGAGTTAGTGAACTGGTGGACGCGGCATTCACCAGCTAGCAACAGACCGTTGCCATCTTTGTAATTTCAATCTTAGTATTTCCAGACTATGCATTTGAAAAGAAGACGTAGGACGGTGTAGTCCGAACCCCTATAAATTCTCGTGTTATTTACTGCTTTCTTTAAGCTTTCTGCACTGAATTTAAAACCCAACACATTCAACTATTGGAGTATTAATTGCAATTTGACTAAGTAATATTTTGACATTCTAAACAACCATTTTTTGAACCCAAGCTGGTATAAAACAACCTGCTTAAAGGTCTAACCACTATAAAACAATTTATCTTCCCATGTGCAAACTAACACTGATCTGGGAATCAATTCATAAATTTATTGAATAGTTCATGCATTGGAAAATTTATGAATTTGGTTGATTATCTATCATGTTAACCTCAACTAAATTTAAATCGAGTCAAATATGAATTGAGCAAGAGTAATTTGATATTTTTATACTTTTTTGTACTCGTTCAATTCAAAATGAGTTTTAAATGTTATCGTTCAAACTCATTCAAAGTGTTATCGAAACATTAACTAGTAAAATTGGTTTTATCTAAATTATATAAAATTAATAATAAATACATGTAATACAATTAAGTCGTAGGGCTTTATGTATGTGGCCTCTAGCATCCCAAAACTCAAACCCAAACACCAAACTCAAACCCAAAATGCAGTAAATATCAAATTAAACAGTAATTTATCTCCATCCCAAAACACCAAACTCAAACCCAAAAGAATATTCTTAGCATATTCTTTCTTTTTTCAACTTTTTAAACTTTTCAAATACTACCAATATATTTATCAAATTTACAATTCGATCCCTTTATTAAATTCAATGAAATAAGTTATTATAATATATAATTATAAATTTAATATTTATTTTAATAATAAATATTATTTTAATTGTGTAATTATTATTTTAATATCTATTTAATTAAAAAAGAAAAGAAAAAATAGAAAGGCAAAAAGGAAAAATTGAAAGAAAAAAAAATTGACAACAAAAAGGCGAGACAAAATATCAAAAAATAACAAACAAAATGAAAATTTTAAAAAGACTAGAAAATGAAAATTTTAAAAGAACAAAAAAATGAAAATTTTAAAAAAACAAGAAAATGAAAGTCGAGAAAAGAAAAAATCAACAAGTAAAAGGACTAAAATGAAAATTTTAAAAAATTTTGCATATCAACAGTAACACCTCATATTTGAGGTGAGAGGGAAGAAAAACTCAAATTGGGTTTGGGTTTGGGGTTGGGTTGGAGGTGAAAAAACTCCAAATTGGAATGTGCAGTTGGTTTTGCAGTTGGGTTGGAGAGGCTCTTTTTTATCAAAATAATATAAAATGAATAATACATGTAATAGAATAGCATATATAGCCCAACCTAAATTGTAACTCACTTACTTATACTGCACGTACAATAAAGAAGAATCAGATATAGAATTAAATATTGAGTGTTATATCACCCTTAAAATTAGTTTTGACTAAAAAAAATTATATAAAAAATGTGTACTTGCTGAGGTCCTTGGCCGAACAAATATTGAAGCACAAATAAAATTGATGTAAACGCATTAAATGGATTTTTGGCTTGGGCAAACCACACATCCTCTTTTAATTGAAGAGTTAGGACAATACTATTTATTCACTTATCTAAAAATATTGACTTATGATCTTAAATGTGATTTTAGTTGAAAACATTTAAAATGGGATCTTAAAAGTTGAAAACTTGAACGTTTGTAAATATATTGTTAAAGTTCAATTCGTACAGATGTGGAGCTGTAGGTCTCGAGAACGGAGTTGATGCACAGTGGAAATAATGTTTGAATAGAAAAACATGTCTCAAACTGGTTATTGCTCACCAGTTTGAGTTTCTCAAAACTTATTGTTTAGCGAGTTTGAGGTTATACTCAATTTTAGATATGCTTCAACACATAGAATGTATTGAGTTTTGAATCCTTGCAGAAAATAAATAAAGCAATAAAGTGCAAAAGGATTTATAGTGGTTCGAAGCCTAAAGTCTTATGTCCTCTATTCAGACCGAAGTCTGTAAATACTAAGTTTTACGGGAATACAAAGAGCTCACGATCTATAGCTAACTAGTAGATGTCAATGTCTACCAGTCCACTAGCTCACTCTCCTAGGCTTTCATCTTCCTTTCGGCTTCGCAGACTTGGAGTGTTGGCACACCAAGCAGCCTCCTCATCTGGATGTTGGGAGCTTTAGAGTTCTTCACCGAACTGACGAACTTATGGCTAAACGCTCGTGATAGTTCCTACTTGGAGATGGCAGAAACTATTGTGTTCTTACTTAGAGAGTAAGAACACCAAGAGATAACTTGAGCTGAGAGACTATGAGTCTCGTGTCCAAAGATGGTACACTGCGAGCTTATGAAGAAGCCTTGAAAAATAGAAAACTTGAGCTTCAGAGTAACGATGATCTTTTAGGAGTTTTCTGTTGATGATTTCGGTTGATTCGATTGTTGTGATTTTAATTTGACTCTCTTTCAATTGAATCAGTATATTCTCTTCAGTAGATACTTCTCCTATATATAGATAAAGTATGGGCGGTTTGAAATTAGAGCCGTTTAGAGACATTTTGGAAGGTGTCAGTCCGATGTCTATTTTTTCAGGGTATTTTTTCAGAGCTTCTGCACCTATTTTGTCTCTTTCTGGCAAGGGATGTTGACTTGGCAACTTTGTGTCAGAACGACCCTTCATCAGACTGATGAACTGAGAACTAGTTGAACACCAGCGTCTCCAAACTTTGAGTAATCTCCATCTTCGAAGTCTGGCTTTGAAGAATGTTCCTCTGAACTTGCTATCTTATCTTTATGCGCGGAATGTGTTGTGAGATTATCCAGAGCTTGTAAACAGGTGACATCCAAACTTGTGATGTCATCCAGTTCTTCTGAACATCAACTTCCAAATTAGTAGCTCTCTTCTTCTCACATCTTGAGCATCTTGAACTGGTGGATTGGGTCCGAACCCAGTTCGTCTTGAACAACTCTATTACAACTCAAGAAAATTTTATACATGACTTTACAGGTTTAGCACAAACTAGAGTTTTTCTAGAGACACTCTAAACTGATGGTATCTATAAAATCTTTTGACACATCAAAACAATTAAGCAGAAGATCCAGGAACCGAGTGGATTGAACCAAAATCGAAGCAATTGATAAAACAATAAACAAGATTTAATGCAGTAACAATAGATATAGAGCAAATAATAATATTATATGCAAATAATGAGCCAAATGTAGCTCCGATGAACTGACTACAACTCGGCACAAAATTGAGGATGAAAAATGTAAATGATTTTTAAAGTAGTGTGAATACAGAGAGCTAGATGCCATTTTTCAGCTTAGAATAGATCTATATATATGGTCAATGGGATCTAGGGTTTTACATAGCACGCCTTTAAGCTATCCCGGGTAGCTAGCCAGTCTTTCTGGAGCCATTGCAATTATATTAAATATTTCTGAATCAGTCGCGTCCTTATCCAGATTCTTCTTGTCTGTTAAGCAGCTCAATAGGGGCAACTCTATGTTAGTCGACCTGCTCTAAATCCAGCTCAGTTTTTGTCGACTTGCTCTTCAGTCAGACAGCTCGCTATCTTCCAACGTACTTCTATCGCGAGCAGTTCTCCTTAGGTCGAACTGCCTTACAGTTTTGAGCTAGGTCTCTGTTGAGGTTCGATTAGTAATGTTACGAGACACAAGGATATTGAAATTCGAATAAGATGATATTATAGGAAATAATCAAGCACAACAAACTAGAAAATATAGTAAACAATGGGCACAACTACAAAAGATGATGTGATGTGACGAATAAAGCTAAAGAACCAGAGCAATTGAATAAATAAACCATGATTATAGTAAAGCTATTAAGATTTGAATATAAACACTTATTCAAATTGTTGTTGTGTGTTGATCGAGCTTCAGTGAGTCGGTCACGGTAGTTCGAGCTAAAATGTCGGTACAATAGCCAGTTTCTAAGGGTGTAAGGTTGATAAGGACTAGATGCTGATTTTTTGACTTACAAGTGCCTATTTATAGAACTTAGGAATGATCTAGGATTTCTAGAGCGCGCCTCTGAGTTGTTGCGGGTAGCTCGCCGGTATTCTCGGGATCATTGTAATGTATTTTCCATTCGCAGCTTCTGAAATTATCGTGCCCTTATCCGACCCCTTATTGATTGTTGTGTGGTTCAACTAAGGTAGTTCTTCGTTAATCGACCTGCCTTCGGGGGTCTCTCTCTTCGGAGAGCTGCTATCTTCAGTCGGCAGCTCGTTGAACTGCCTCTTCTTTGGGTCAGGTCGCATTTGGTCAGCCTCACAGCTTGATGGGCTTCGCGGACTAATGGGCCTTCAAACTGGGCCATTTTGATCTATTATCCCAGCAGTCTCCTAAATGGGCTTTGTAGCCTTTTGGGCTTCTTGTTCAACCCAGTTGTTATTAAGCCCCTACAATTTTTAAATAAGTTAGTAAATATTATATTTATTTTTGTAATTAAATCCCTAGCTCTCATCTCTTTGTGCAATTTAATGCAATCCAATCCA
Organism: Plectranthus barbatus; assembly: GCA_026898455.1. NCBI lineage: Eukaryota > Viridiplantae > Streptophyta > Magnoliopsida > Lamiales > Lamiaceae > Plectranthus > Plectranthus barbatus. Next base: position 956,676 of record JAPKLW010000017.1, on the reverse strand, counting down.
AATCACATGTCTACTCTCTATTCATTAAAACGTGTATTCTATTAAAAAAACATAGTTTAGCTTTTGGGTTCAAAATATATGATTTTGGGCCTTCATACAACTGGGGCAAAATCCAACACTACATTGGGACCAAATAAACATTTATGTGGTATTGGCACTTCTAATTTTCTATATTCTTATAATTTCGTTTGGTGTAAAGACTCATTGATAAATATAAAATCTTTATTTATTTAATATAAAAAATACTAATTTTACACAATACAATAATCTGATACAAATCCGTAAGTATTGCACGACATGTTAAAATCTAAGCACGAACACCATAACACCCATTAAACTCTAAACATGAACACAATATTTACCTATTAAGACACAATATTTACATAAACATGACACGGACATAATTTTTTTAAAAAAAGATATGTTGTGTAACACGACACGAGATATTATCGATGATACAACCCGACGCGAAAATCTTGTATTCTTTATGAATCGGCACGACATGACATAAACTTCATCATGCACGATAACAACCCGATACATAAGTACGAACTGTCTATCCTAAACCCCACCCGGCTTCTCGCGGTTACACGTTGTCAGGGGCGGCACCAGCATTGGGCCGCCGGGGTCGGCCGCCCCACGAAGTTTTGATTTTCTTTATTTTTATACATATGTATTTTTTCGAAAAAAATAAAAGTATAAAGCATAGACTCCACAAATTGTAGTTAAGCCCACGATCCTCGAATTCTACCTCCGGCCCTGCACGTTGCGAAACATTCAATGGTCATGTTACATGCAATATTTATTAAAGACATCAATATTGGGAATTCTTATTTCCAATTAATATTTATTTTGTAATTGTAGAGATCAAAACTCGTAGGGACTATAGACCTAGTTCTATAAGTAGTGGGGTCACATGTGGTTGGGATTTAATTTTCATGCTCAATTACAACCAAATATAAACATATATGGTTAATTGCATGCATTGATTGTATCTACATTAATAAAATCGTTATTAAAATTTATAACACCAAATTAATAATAAGGCAACCAATACATAATTAGAATTAAACTGCATATAAAATCACACACACACACACACAAAAAAAAGGAAAATTTTTTTTTGGATTAAAATCTGGCCAAATCTTTAGCCATATTTCTAAGTATAAACTTTTGAACTTTGCCGGTGGAAGTTTTCGGAAGCTCCGCCTTGAACACAACTGTTCTCGGCACCATATATAACGGCAGCCTCGCCTTGCAAAACTCCCTCACCTCCCGCTCCGTCGGCTTCTCCGCCACCTCCTCCTTCAAGCTCACGAACGCACACGGCGTCTCCCCCCAAAACGTGTCGGGCCGCGCCACCACCGCCGCCTCGTTCACCGCCGGGTGTGTGTAGAGGACGGCCTCCACCTCGACGCTGCTCAGATTCTCTCCGCCGCAGATGATGACATCCTTGGACCTATCCTTCACCTCCAAGTAGCCGTCGTGGTGCATCACTCCGACGTCGCCGGTGTAGAACCACCCGTTCTCCCTCATGCACTGCTTCGTTCCTTCATCATCTTTCAGATATCCCAACATCAAACTGCCGCCGCACAGCACGATTTCCCCCATCGTTGCTCCGTCTCTGGCGACGCTCTCGCCGGAATCTGGATCCACCACGTCGACTTCGCCGAACCCTATGCTTCTCACTCCTTGCCTAGCCTTCAGCTTCGCTCTCTCCACCCCTGCCCAAATCATACCATTAACCTATCATCAACATCGATGTTTCTCTATATATTAAAATTTGCATTAAAAGAAACATTGAAGATGGAATTTAAATATATATATATAGTAATTCAAGAATGTAAGAAAATAGGCCAAATAAAAATTTGATATGTAATAAATTGGTTTGATTAATGTGCAGCTACCAGATAGATGATTCCACTGTTGCTTCCATGCGCAGGTGACTACTAGCCCGCCCGTTTCAGTCAACCCATACCCGTGACTCACGACGAATCCCAGCAACTCGGCCCGCCCTAGCACCGCCGCAGGAGGCGGAGCTCCGGCGGTCATAATGTGGACAGGCGCCTTCAACGGCTTGCTGCCGGGGTAGTTGGTCAGCATATTCAGCACAACCGGTGCACCGCACATGTGCGTCACTTTATACTCATCAATCGCCTGGTAGATGGAGGGCGCGTCGACGCGGCGGAGGCACACGTTCACGCCGCCGACCGCCGCCATGCCCCATGCGTAGCTCCACCCGTTAGCGTGGAACATCGGCAGCGTCCACAAGTAGATCGGCTGCTTGGGGACCGACCAGTCGAGCAGCGAGTCCACAGAAATGAGGAATGCGCCGCGGTGACTGTGCACCACCCCCTTCGGCGACGAGGTGGTGCCGGAGGTGTAATTCAGCGTGATCGGATCCAGCTCCGCTTCCGGCCGGATCCACTCGAACGCGGCGTCGCCGCTCTCCACCATGTTCTCGTAATCAATGCAGCAGTCCACGGAGTCGGTCACGCAGCCTTCGTCTCCGATGAGGACTAAGATCGGGCGGTGCAGATGCGGCGGGAACATCGAAATCGCTTCATGGATCAGAGCTTCGGATTGGCAGTCGGCGAAGACGAGCTTGGAGCCGCTGTGCTGGAGCAAATTCGAGACCGCGTTGGCGTCGAGGCGGAGGTTGATGTTGTTGAGGACCGCGCCGGCCATGGGGACCGCGAAATGGAGCTCGCACATGGCGGGAATGTTGGGCGCGACGACGGAGACGACGTCGCGGCGCCTGATGCCGAGGGAGACGATGGAGGAGGCCAGTTTGAGGCATCTGGTGTAGGTTTGGGACCAGGTTCGGACCGTGTCATTGTACAGAATTGCAGGGCAGTCACCGTAGACGACAGCAGCTCTTTCCAAGAAGTTGAGAGGCGTGAGAGGGGTTGAGTTTGCTGCTGGTTTGGGTTGTACATTATGGAAGGTCGTCGTCTTGGTTTGTGGGGAAAGTACGGCAGCTGACAGTGAAGCTTTAATGGTTGTACTTTTAGATTTGGGCGAAGGAAGAAGCTGACAGCATTGATTCTGCCATTTTAGAGCTGGTTTTTGTTGAAAGAGAGAGGAGGAGGAGGAAGAAAGAGAGTGGGTGTGAGAGAGTGTAGACATGGTTTGTGGTTTAGTGTTGTTGGGGATGGTGGAGTCGGCATGCAATATTTATGGTGGTCTGAAGCTGCAGATCATTGTAAAGGAGAATAGGGTAAGAATGTAACAACAATCAATGAAGCATTGAATTCTCTACCCACAAAAATCCGCTACCCAGACAAATCATTATAGTATGCAGAGCATTATTAATCTAAGGGTATGGTTATAAAAATTGTTAGTTGTTAGTGATGTTTAAGCATTTTATAGGCGGTTGTTAATCGATAAGTTAATTTTTATATTTAATATTTATAATATATATTCCCTTAGTTCTGGTCAAATTATTTATATTTGATCGGACACAACAATTAATGCATGTGAGTGGTAATAAGTGATAGTGGGATGAATATTTTATTAATGAGTGTGAAAAATTTGCTATTTTAGGAAAGTGTACTAATATTGTGGGACAGACGAAAAAGGAAATGTGGACAATTTACTCAGGACGGAAGGAGTATTTATCAATAAATAAAAATTAACATTACATAAGTTTTTCATATTTTTTTATAAAAATATAAATAATATTAAGCCGCCTAAACTGATTAGATAGTACATATCCCGCTTAGTCGACCACTTAAGCGGCACGTAGCGAACTTAGTCGGCCACCTACATTGGCGCATAGGCGATCTAGACGGTGTCTTGGCGCCGATTACTTGCCAAACTAATTAAACATATGGATTTGAGGATAATAGGTTCGGTTGGAGGCGGGGATTTTTACGACAATAGTCTAGGGTCTAATATAATTGAGGGAAAGATTATAAAATTATGGATTCATATCTCATGTTCTAGATAAAGAGTTTTAGGAACTCTCAGATAATGAATTGAGAACTCACTAAATAAATAATTAAATTATTTTTTATGCATCAGATTGATAATACTCTTCAAATAAATTAAACAAGGAAAACAAAATAACATAATAATTTGTCTAGTATATTACATAATAGTGCATCTTTTAATCATGGTTGTAAAAGTTCAGTCGAATGCTCAGGTAACGGTAATTAATGGATAAATAAATTTTCTCTATTCAATATTTGTAATATAATTTATTAATAAACAAATATTTTACATTTTTCTAAAAAAAAATCGGTCACCTAACCTCTTAAACATCGATTACTTGTCAAACCATTTAGATATATTAGTTTGAAAGTTTTCGATACAACTAAAGATCGCTTAACGTCTAGGCGGGGCTCTAGGTTGGAGTTTTTATAACAAGAAATTAATCAAGATCTTATACACAAATTGGTCTCGAATTGGATAGTCATAGCAATGATTTATAATTTAAAAACCAGTCTAGTATCTTATCCGAAAATATTGAAGAAATATGGGAAAATTATGAAAAATACCCTAAACTATTGGTCAACTACGAAAAATACCCTATTGTTTTTCCTTCCTTGAATTATACCCTAATATTTCATTTTGTCAATTAAAAATACCCTCAACTATAAAAAATACCCCAATGTTTTCTTTATCATTGAATTATACCCTAATATTTAGGGATGTCCATCGGGCTAACCCGTCGGATTTCGGGTCAGTCCTATAGGGCTACGGGTTTATTCGATCCGGGTCAAAAATAGACTAATCTAATGGGACGGAGAGAGTATAATGATTAATTTAACTATTAAAATATATTATTTTTAATTTTAGCAATATTTAAATATATTTTAAATTCATAAGTAAATAAACTTAACTCTGTATTAAATACTATTTGAACTAAATACAATTATCTAACTTAAAATTTAATTAATATATATGATCTTAAATATCAAAGTAGATTTTAGTACTATAATTATGATAGATATATTAATAAAAAAGTAACCGGGTTAATCGGGCCAACCCATCGGGTTTCGGGCTTTGGGTTATTTAGTCTCAGGCTATTCGGGCTAATTTTTTTTCGGGCTAAAATATTTTGACCATAACCCATATTTTAGCTTGGGTTAATCGGGCAAACCCGCGGGTTTCGGGCTAATTTGGCATCCCTACTAATATTTGATTTGATGTTAAAATTTTTATGAATCATAAATTAAATAATATGTGACATTTCCATTTCTTTGGTATATATGTGACATATATTGTATTAAAATTTTAACACCGTTAGCGACGTAGGGTATTTTTAATTGATAGAAGCAAACATTAGAGTATAATTCAATGATATGAGAAACTTTAGGATATATTTCATAATAAAGGGTATTTTTAGTGGGCAAAATGAAACTTTAGGGTATAATTCAAGGAAAAGCAAACATTAGGGTATTTTTCATAGTTGACCAATACTATAGGGTATTTTTCATAGTTTTCCCAAGAAATATTTAGGGGGCGTTTGGTTTAACTGTCAGGAATCACTATGGGTATGAGTTTGATAGTAGAGGAAATGGGTATGGGTTTAATTTTTGGGAATCATTCCCAATTCTGATGTTTGGTTTACTAGATGAGTTTTGGAATCATTTTTTAATTCTGATGATTTATTTTTTAAGTTTATAGGTTTATAATATAATTAAATTGTTATACAAATAATAATTAATTTAACAATAAAAAATAACAAAATAAAATCATATTAAAACAAATAAATAATCTATTTATCTTATTATTTGTTTTATAAAATATAAAATTAAGATAAAAAATAAATGATTGATTTTATAATAATAATAATATTATTATAATAATATATAAAAAAGAATATATATAATTATAATAACATATAATACTATAAATAATATAATTATGAAAAACATTAAAAAAAGAAAAAAGAAAAAGTAAATAAATCAGAAAATAATTATAAATAAAATGAAATAAAAATAAGAAATAAATGATTAATTTAATAATAAAAAGTTCAGAAAATATAATCATATTAAAATAAATAAATAATATATTTATATTCTTATTTATTTTATAAAAATATAAAATTAAGTTAAAAATAAATAATTAATATAATAATATTATTATATTAATATATTAAAAAGAATAATATATTATATTATAAAATAATATAATTATCAAAATATTTTAGATTAATATTATAAAAATAAATAAATAAGAAAATAATTATAAAATAATAGAAATAAATAATTTTGATAATAATATATGGGAATGAAAATGAAAACCCACCATTTTGGAGGGTTTTGGTGATTCCCAAGTATTTGGGAATCATTCCCATATTTTCATTCTCATACCCTTTAACCAAACAGTGGGTTTCGGAATCATTCCATTCCCTCATTCCGAAACCCACCATTTCAATTATATAGTACGAGTTACTATTTTAGAGTGTTTTAATTATATGGTTCAATTTCTATATTTGATATTATTTTTATTTGGTAATTTACCATTACATTCCTGAATAATTTTGAAAAATAAGAATATTAAATGTAATTATAAAAACAAGAGGTTAATTGTCACTTTAAATAAAAGTAATGTTAGAAGTTTGTTTAAATATTAAACAATTTTTTTCAAAAGTGCAAGATCAAACTGGACAAGACAATAGGAAATTATTGTTATTTCACCCGTCCCAAATTAATAGACCCAAAGTGAAATGACACAGTAACTAATGTTTGTGAGTGTAGTGGAAACTGTGGAATTAATATTTTACTGCAGAGTGTGAGAATGTTTGCTATTTTAGGAAATGAGACTAATAAATGGGATAGACCGAAAAGGAAAGTGAGACTAATAAATTGGGATAGAGGAAGTATTATTTAAAAGTAAGGAGGAAAAAGCTATTCCAGAATGGAAGAATGTGTTGGGCCCAGGTATCGCAGCGGATAAATAAATAAAAATGAACAAGCTGACACAAAATAAACGACACCAGATTTAACGTGGTTCACCTTTAAATAGGCTACGTCCACGGGACAAACTCCGATCAATTCTTCCACTATAAAATAATAGTAGGTACAAAGAGAGGTTTGGGAACAGACCCAAAATAGTGACACTCAAAGTGTTTCCCGAAAATACCCAAAATATTTTCAACACTATTTTTATCACTCCCCCGTAAGAAAAATTACCCCGCTAATTTTTCCTACACAATTTTCTTTCTCTCTCTCTTTTCTTTTTCTCTCTGGGTGTGTATTCAGAATGCAAAGGAACAGCCTATTTATAGGCAAATTCCTCCGTTGTCGCTCTGCAAAATTTGACAAAGAAGTGCAGCAGCCTGCACAATCTTGACAAAGAAGCGCAGCAGCCTGCACACACGTTTGACAAAACATGCACAAACTTTTTGACAAAAGATTTGTGTGGGTCCCACCCACTTGATTGGGACACCCACCAACAAATCTCCCCCTCCCGATCAAGTGGAGGGATCCACCATTCCAGCCTCTGATCGACAGTATTCAAACTTCTCCCTTGGTAGAATCTTAGTCAACATGTCTGACCCATTTTCATCAGTATGGATCTTCTCAAGCTGTAATTGCTTCTTCTCCAAAACATCCCTGATCCAGTGATATCTCACATCTATATGTTTTGATCTTGAATGAAAGGAGGAATTCTTCCCAAGATGAATTGCACTTTGACTGTCACAAAATAATTGATATTTCTCCTGCTGAAATCCAAGTTCATTTAAGAACTTCTTCATCCACATCAACTCCTTACAGGCTTCAGTTGCTGCAATAAATTCTGCTACAGTTGTTGATAGTGCGACACACTTCTGTAGTGTCGATTTCCATGACACAGCTCCCCCTGCAAAAGTGATCAGGTATCCTGATGTAGACTTTCTTGAGTCAACATCGCCAGCCATATCTGCATCTGTGTAACCAACTAACACAGGTTTTTCATTTCCAAAATATAGACACATTTTGGAAGTACTGTGCAAATACCTGAAAATCCACTTTACTGCAGCCCAATGTTCCTTTCCAGGATTTGAAAGAAACCTGCTCACTACTCCTACTGAGTGAGCAATATCTGGCCGTGTACAAACCATGGCATACATTAAACTTCCAACTGCTGAAGCGTATGGAACTCTATCCATCTCCTCCTTCTCCAGATCCGTAGAAGGGCATTGCTTGGAACTCAATCTAAAATGGTTAGCAAGAGGACAACTAACTATTTTAGCCTTTTCCATGTTAAATCTCTGAAGTACCTTCTCAATGTACTTCTCTTGTGATAACCACAACTTCTTGGAGTTCCTGTCTCTGGTAATTCTCATGCCAAGGATCTGCTTTGCTGGCCCCAAGTCTTTCATAGCAAAAGACTTGCTTAACTGCTTCTTCAAGCCGTTGATTCTGGTAACATTCTGGCCAACAATCAGCATATCATCTACATAGAGCAATAGAACAATGAAATCATCATCAGAGAATTTATGAACAAATACACAGTGATCTGAAGAAGTCTTGTTATAGCCTTGCTCCCCCATAACTGACTCAAACTTCTTGTACCACTGTCTGGGTGCCTGCTATAAGCCATACAAGCTTTTGTTTAGCTTGCACACATAATTCTCTTTTTCCATAACTTCGAAACCCTCTGGTTGCTCCATGTATATCTCCTCCTCCAAGTCACCATGAAGGAAAGCAGTCTTCACATCCATCTGCTCGATCTCCAAGTCGAGCTTTGTTGCTAACCACAAAACAGTACGAATGGATGTCATTTTCACCACCGGTGAGAAAATTTCGTCAAAGTCTATCCCTTTCCTTTGACTGAATCCCTTGACTACTAGTCTTGCTTTGAATCGTGGTTCGCGACCGTGTTCATCTTTCTTGATTCTGAACACCCATTTGTTCTTCAAAGCTTTCTTGCCTTTAGGCAACTTCACCAGCTCAAATGTCTTGTTCTCATGCAAGGATTTAATCTCATCTTGCATGGCAGCATTCCACTCCTTCTTGTGATCATCGGACATAGCTTCTTCAAAGCTTTCCGGCTCTCCTTCATCAGTTATACACACAAACTGATTTCTGGGGTATTTAGTGGACTGTCGCACAGTTCTGCCAGATCTTGTGCGGATTGGTGAATTTCCTGCTGGTGGTTGTTGAGGCTGATTATCATCACCATTATAATTATCGTTGACATTTTCTGGTTCAGCCTCCATGGGAGCATCATGATCACCTGTCTCAGGTTGATCATCTTGTACTTCGTCTCCAACTTCCCTTGGCACCATCTTTGGAGGAATTAAATTTAAGTTTGTTGAACTTCCATTATACTCAGCGAAATCTTTCTGAGCTTTTACAATGTCCTCAATAGTTTGATCTTCAACAAACACAGCATCACGGCTTCTGATAAGCCTCTTCCGAATTGGATCGTAAAACCTATAGCCAAGTTGATCTTGACCATAGCCAATAAACACGCATTCTCGTGTCTTGACATCAAGCTTTGACCTTTCATCTTTAGGTATGTGCACAAAAGCCTTACACCCAAACACCCGCAGATAATCGTAGGAAGTATCTTTTCCTGACCATACTCTTTCTGGAGTATCATGCTGTAGAGGGACACATGGTGAAAGATTCAACACGTGAACAGCTGCTAGTAGAGCTTCTCCCCAGAACGTCTTGGGCAACTTTGCATGTGAGAGTATGCATCTCACTCTCTCCATTAAAGTTCTATTCATCCTCTCAGCAAGACCATTCAACTGCGGCTTTTTTGGCGGTGTAGTCTGATGTCGAATTCCATTTCGTTGACAGAAAACATGAAACGGCCCAGTGTACTCTCCCCCATTGTCTGTGCGGATGCACTTCAGCTTCTTGCAGGTTTGCCTCTCCACTAGTGTTAGGAATTGTTTGAAAATATCTAACACTTGGTCCTTTCTCTTCAAAAGGTAGACCCACGTCTTCCTTGAATGATCATCAATAAAAGTCACAAAGTATTGAGCACCACCGAGTGACTTTTCAATTGGACCGCATAGATCTGAGTGAATCAAATCTAGCACATTGCCATTCGTGACGGAGGGGAGCTTTTGAAAGAGACCCGGTTCTGCTTTCCTGCTAGACAATCAGCACACTGCTTCAATTGAACTTGATCCAATCCAGGTTGGACATTTCTCCTGGCCAAACTCTTCATTCCCTTCTCACCCATGTGACTAAGGCGCTTGTGCCATAATTCAATGGCACTTCCATTCTCCACTGCATTTACAGTATCCTGGGAGAGCTTCGCCTGTAGTTTATACAACTTCATTTCTTTTCTACCTCTCGCCATAACAAGGGAACCTTTGGTGAGCTTCCATTGGCCATTATAGAAGGTATTGCAGAAACCTTCATCTTCTAATCTCCCAACAGAGATCAGGTTCATGCGTATGTCTGGAACATGCCTGACATCTCTTAGAACAAGTTTGGTACCATTCTCTGTCTCCAAGCAAACATCCCCTTTTCCTGCAATTTTTGAAATGTACTGATTTCCCATTCTTACAACACCGTAATCTCCTGGTGTGTAGGATGAGAAAAACTCCTTTCGAGATGTTGCGAGAATGGTAGCTCCACTATCAATCACCCAACATGTTTCGTTTGTTGTGAGATTGATTAGTTCATCATCATACACGATGTTGAACTCTTCGACAACATTTGCATCATCATCCCTGCCTCCATCATCTTTTCCTCTTTTGCCATTGCTCTTTTCCTTCTTGAGTTGTCGGCAAAATTGTTTGATGTGACCCTTTTGTTTATAGTGATGACATTCAACGTTGGCATACTTGTTTGACTTTCCTCTGCTTCGGCCTCCTGCTCTCACTTCTCCCCCTGGAATTTGTAACAAGAACATCTGAATGTGATGAAGAAGCACCTTGATTTCTTCGTCGCATTTCTTCATTCAGGATTCCACCTTCGACATATTCCAGGGTCACTTTGCCATCTGGGGTAGAATTTGTAAGTGAGATTCTCAGAGTTTCCCAAGAATCTGGTAATGAGGCTAGCATTAATAAAGCAAGCACTTCATCATCTAATTTTATGCCCATTCCTGACAACTGTGCTTCGATCCCTTGAAATTCATTCAGGTGATCCGCCAAAAAAGGTACCCTCATGGTATCTTATTTGCACCAGTTTCGTCAGGTAAAACAATTTGTTGTTGCCGGTTTTAGAAGCGTACAGCTCCTCAAGCTTGTTCCATAGAGTCTTCGCATCAACTTCTTCAGAAATGTGGTTGTAGACATTGTCATCGACAAACTGTCTGATGTATCCACACACTTGCTCCTGCTCAAATTTCCATATCTTCGTCGGACTTTTCTTCGGGCTCGCTTTTAGCAAACACCGGTATATGCAATTTCGTCACATACAGGAGATCCTTCATTTTTCTTCTCCAGATGTGGTAGTTTGTGCCACAGAGACTAACCATCTTGCTTGTTCTGGCCTCCATGATGTTCAGCGTGGGACCCGCTGACACTATTCCGGCGTGAATAGTACCATCGACAAAATTTCGGTGAGCAGTACTTGACGAACCCTCGAAGGATGAAAATTAATCTAACTTATTTTCTGAAGTGTAGGATCCACTTTAGTGGCAAACACAGAGCATACGATAAGCAGATAATAAGCACCCTTAACCTGGCTTTGATACCAGTTGTTGGGCCCAGGTATCGCAGCGGATAAATAAATAAAAATGAACAAGCTGACACAAAATAAACGACACCAGATTTAACGTGGTTCACCTTTAAATAGGCTACGTCCACGGGACAAACTCCGATCAATTCTTCCACTATAAAATAATAGTAGGTACAAAGAAAGGTTTGAGAACAGACCCAAAATAGTGATACTCAAAGTGTTTCCCGAAAATACCCAAAATATTTTCAACACTATTTTTATCACTCCCCGTAAGAAAAATTACCCCGCTAATTTTTCCTACACAATTTTCTTTCTCTCTCTTTTCTTTTTCTCTCTGGGTGTGTATTCATAAAGCAAAGGAACAGCCTATATTTATAGGCAAATTCCTCCGTTGTCGCTCTGCAAAATTTGACAAAGAAGTGCAGCAGCCTGCACAATCTTGACAAAGAAGCACAGCAGCCTGCACACACGTTTGACAAAACATGCACAAACTTTTTTGACAAAAGATTTGTGACCCACTTGATTAGGACACCCACCAAAGAATGGAGATCGGTATGAAATTATTCAATTTTGTCAAGTTAGCCTTGAAATCCAAAATTGTGATGTGATTTGATTGATTTGTTTCCGCTTTAATTGCAGCTGCTGGAAAATGTTATCTTAATTTATGTTCTGTTTTTGGGCATTTGGACATTAATCCTTTATGTACAAAATGGGAAAGCTTTATTTATTTTTTTTAGACAAAAGAAGTGAATTTTCGAGGTTGCATTTTCTGAAATTAATTTTATTTTTAGCCGCCCAATTTGATTTCCATAAATTTGTCATGAATAAAGTTCCCAATTCATTTTCAATTGAATTTTTTTTTACAAGTTGAATTTATCTAGTAATATATTAAAGCTAAAATAAAATGAATTTATATGATTACAACTCTATCATTTTTCCTAAACAATACATCAATATTCATTTTATATTTTATTTTATTTACTATTTGTTCTATTGTAGCACAAATATACAATAAAAAATAATATGATTATATTTATTATATTTTCTTTAACATACTCATCTGCCAAATTTAATATAATTATTTATTCTTTTATACAAGTGCGATTTCTTTATGGAATTACTTTGCAAATTAAACTCATACTCTTATAGGTATGGTGTTTAATCTACTTTTATATTTGTATTAAATTCATATTTATAGTTGAACGAATAATATAGATAATATTTTGTAGTATAATATACTAATATATAATATTAATTAATAAAAATTAAATATATTTAAGAAAATTTATTAATAAATATAAAAATGTATAATATATTATAATATTATAATATAAGTGCATGATACATCATTTCGTTAGGATTTGGGAGGAGGGGTGATATAGCATGTCCGGTAATAGAAATTTGACCCAATGAATTATTAGGTTGGCAAACTCAAAGAGAAAAGTTCTTTATATATTCACATAATTTCATTAGTAATGGCATTTTAGGGGATGCCAAAAAGTAATATTGGTGCATATTTGTACTCGACTCAAAACAGACAATATCATATTAATATTGGATTTGGTAAATGAAATTGCGACGTTTAATTTATAGATCACGCTATGATTAAAGTTGACGCAATGGAACACCGATATTTTGATACTCCCTCCGTCCCGGTTGATTAGTCCCCTTGAGATTTGGCACAATAACCAATGCGAGTAGAGATAGAGGAAATGAGTATTTTATTAGTGAGTGGAGATTAACTTTCCATTTTAGGTAAAGGGACAATTAAATGGGACGGACGAAAAAGGAAAGAGAGACTAATGAAGTAGGACGGATGGAGTATATGAAATAAAAATATATAGTAGTGGGCACAGGCACAGCCAGATTTTGCTGGCAGAGTGATGGAGAGGTATAAATGCATGCTGTTTTCCCTTTTGATAGTAATGGTGGTGTCCAATTATCAGAGATCGATGCATCCACCTGCTCTTCGTTTCTCACATTTATGCCTCCATATATATAAATATACAGACATGTCAGCCCTTAGAACTCACTTTCCTCCAGAGAGAGAGAGAGAGAGAGTACGTAACCTTAATTCATGGACCAGTTGAAAAGGAGCACTCATGCACCCCACGTATACGCCCACTGCCTTCCCCTCATCTTCAACTTCACTAGGGTTTAATTTGCTGTGAGTCATGCATGGTTTCGGGATGATTGAGTAGGAATAGGTTTCCGGCGACGGATAGGCCTAGGTTGAAGGCGCGGCAGGGCGTTCCAACGACAGAGGCGGATCCCAAGAGTGGAGAAAGTCATGTGAAGAGAGATCTGGAGAGTGAGCACAAAAAAGATTGTTGATGTTGGGATATCTAAAGAACCCGGCGGCGGCTGCATGCATGAGGGAAGACGGGTGGCTCTACACCGGCGTGATGCATTAGGACGGGTATTTTTTTGTAAGACACTGAAATGTTCCGAACGAAATGTATTTTACTTTACGCGTGTATTTTGAATGAAATGCATTTTATTTTATGCGTGTTACGAACCGAATGCATATTCTCATCTAAATGCAACGCATAATGCATTCTGATTGAAATATCATGCATGTAAAACATATTTCGAACAGAATATATATTCCGAACGATATACTCGCGGCAACATAAAATAAATTTTGAATGAAATGCACTCAAATATATTACTATCTCACAAAAACACACGTACGCATACCGGCCCATTCTTATTTAGATAGTCTGGAATAATTTTTAATCTTAATCATCTAATTTTCAAGGTAAAATCTTCTTAATTATATAATATATATACATTAAATTGGTGTGAGCTGTAATACTATGCATTGAATTTATGCAATATAATAATGAGATGGGGTTATAAACTTATAATGGCTTGAGATCCTCTATCCCATTCCCTGTTCCACAACTAAAAAAATTATTTTTTATTTAATAATTTATTTTAAATTTATTTTTTATCAAACAAAATGGGAATGATTTAGCAACAGTTCATG
>JAPKLW010000017.1:913809-941696 GCA_026898455.1 Plectranthus barbatus | reverse complement strand
AAATTGAAAAAACTAAAATCAAATTTATTATAAAGAGAGAGAGAAAAAAAGAAAAGAAAAGGTGCAAAACCATGAACTGTTGCTAAATCATTCCCATTTTGTTTGATAAAGAATAAATTTAAAATAAATTATTAAATAAAAAATAATTTTTTTAGTTGTGGAACAGGAAATGGAATAGGGAATGAGATAGAGGATCTCAGGCCACTTATAATATCTTTGTAACATTGTATCCACCGAACTGTTTTAAATTTTTACCTAATAATATTTATTTTCTATATGACACGTCATATTGCTATGTATTAATTGAAAGTAAGAATTCCTATATATAAGACAGCTTAGTTGTTCTTAATTTGTAAGACCACTTATTATAAACAATATATTTTACCATTAATAATAATGTATTTGTTTAATTTAAATGATCTATTTTAATTATAATGGTATATCTCACATAATTTATAAAATAGACATTTTTGGAGTCGATGGTGTTAATGTTTCACCTCTATCGTTCAAACACTATTTATTAAATATCTATATCACCACCCAACTACTTTTCGTAATAAATGCAAACATTATTAAACTCACAAGAAATTATTTGAAATATTAACTCCATTAAAACATTATTAAACTCACATAATATTCGAAATCTGCATTCGCTTCCATTCCATTCACATAATATTCTCAACTAACCAAACCCTATACTCAACTAACTCTTGTTTATAGAAAAGAATAATACTCTCTCCGTCCCAGCAAAATTGTCACAATTATTAAATCGGGTGTCCCAACTGAATTGTCGTATTTTTAAAAATGATAATTTTTTCACACTCAACAATAAAATATTAATCTGACTAACTCATTCTACACTTATAATTCTTAATTTCCGTGCGGAAACTAAGAGTGACTATTGTAATGGGACGAAGAAAGTTCTAATTAATTCCATTATTTGATGTGTACAAAGTCTAAGATCTCTTTCATCGCGTCTACATTCACTCTGCCGATGTTTTTAATTAATTACACCAAAAAATAGTTATAATTAAGTTATGCATCAATACAAAATTAAAAGTCCTGCAATTTAAGACAGTGCTCGGACTTTTCTAGAAAGAGACGAATATATGGACTTTTATTTTTATTTTTTTTATTTTATATAATTTTGATGACAATAAATTCTCCTCTTCCAAGCTTTATGATTTGGGTAATTAAATTTTACTTTGATGAATCAAATTTGGAATTTGGATTCACTAACGACGTCAATTTCGTTTCATGAAATGAAATCCATATAAATTATAATAGATAATGTGATGAAAAATAATTATTAAACGTAAAATTTATTGTTTTAACTTTTAATTATCATCAGTAATTGGCCATATCATCAATAATCCATGCTCTCTAATGGATTATTACCTTTGAAAACTGGTTGAATTTAAAAAAAATTTAAAAAATAAAAAATTGACGGGATTTCTGTATACAAGGAAAATAATACTACCTCCGTCCCGCTTAAATAGGCCCTTTTAATTTTGATACATTAATTTCGGAGCTAGTATTTAGTAGCTAATTGTGGTTAATAATAAAATTGACAATCGTAATTAATTAGTTTAAGTCTTAAATAAGTTAATTAGAATTACCAATTTTATTATTAACTACCATTAGCTACTAAATACTAGCTCCGAAATTATTGTATCAAAATGAAAAGGGCCTATTTAAACGGGACGGAGGGAGTAGAAGATTCCGGAATTCTTTTCCATTTAAGGAACATTTGTGTTAGTTCAAAATTAAAAAAAATAAAATTATTGGGGCTGGAATGCTTCAACTCAATCATAAAAAAAATGACCTAGGATGGCAAGCCCAGCGCCAAGCGAGGTCCAGCAAAAGCCCGCAACTAGCAAGGAAGCCCAGCCCCATTTACAAAAACTCTAGCCTTGCGAGAAAGTGGGGGTCGACAAAAGTTGCTTTGGGCATCAAAAAACCTCTTAATTTTATTTTTGGATAATTTTTCAAAAGGCTTCAAATTAATGGAGTAAGATAGACTATTATATATAATGAGTCATTTTCTTATTTTCTCAGTATGGGACAATGGGTTGACCAATCCCAATTCCAAATAATTCCCACTTTAATTTGGCAATGGTATTTGATAAATATTCCCTCCATTCCGTCATATTAGGGACATAGGAGAATGCACAAAAATCAAGTGTTGTTAGTTTGATAAAATTAATATTTTATAGCAAAAACTTGCGTTAGGCACGCATAAACAATTTAGGCGGGTTTTATCCATAGCCAAATGGGTTCACTCATCCAAAATAGGGTTTATTAATCCCCAATTATGGTATATTAGATGAGTTTGACTTGAGTTAATGGATAAAACCCGCCTAAACTGTTTAGGCGTGCTTAACCTGAGACCTTTCCATTAATATATTAGTAAGTTTGAAAAAATTCGTCTTTTTAGGAAATTGGACTAATAAGTGAGACGGACCAAAAATGAATATGGACCGGAGGGAGTAACAAATTTAGTGGATTCTCAACCAAATTAAAGCCCGATCCAACGGTTATAGAACCCGGCCCAACCTTTATTTTTGAATTTTTATCTTTTTTTCATTATATGTATTAATTGAAAATTCACGCAAATGTTTTTTTTAGCATTTTTCGAGACATTGAGGTGACCCTTGTCCCTATATCCCATTTTTCTTCTAAAATAAAGAAAATAATTGTGGAAAAACAGATCTTTAGTAGTGGTGGAATTTTGTAGACGAAGACAATTGGAAAAAAAAAAAAAAAAAAGAAATGTCAAATATCAACCTACGAATGTATGACTTACAACAGTGCAAGTGTGTCTCTATCCTTATTATTTTGGAATATTTTTCACCCCTAAATTCTGTGAAACATTGGCTCCACAAGACTTTTCGAAACCCTTCTCATAAAATTTATTCAAAATTTTTTTTTTTCTCCAATTTGTAATACTTTTTTATCTTCAAATTAATCAATTTAGATTGTGAATTAACTCGACATTTCAAAGATGAAAGTATCGACGAAAGGGTGAGAGGTATTACCGTATTAAAGAAATATTTTCAATCTCCGAATTATTTATAATATAAAATAGGAAGAATCTCGTTAGAGAATCTATAAAAGTCAACTCTAGATATCCAAGATTCCGATCATTGAGGATAAATATATCAATGGAATGTGAAAGAAGGAAGTTTGAGTTCGGTGTGGGATTCAGCATTTGAGTAGTATTTGTTTTTTTAAGTAAAAAGAGAGAAGAAATGACCGAATTTAATATCTATAGCTAAATGATTTTTACATTATTTAAAATTCTGTGTGGAATGATTTTAGTCAACATGTGTGCAATTAATTTGATCTAGATCTTGATCTTTACTTTGACTTTATGTAACATGACATGATCTAGATCGAATTAGCATAATTCCACAACATTATAATTTTCATAAAAATTAAGTATTTTTTTCTCGTTAGATTGTGATTTATATGCATAAAACAAAATGACGGGAAAATTATTCGAAATAGTAATTATTTTATTGTTTATTTAAGAAAAATTATGAAAAATACTCTTAAGTATAGGTCAATTATAAAATACACTCAAATATTTTCTTTTCCTTCAATTACATCCTAATGTTTCATTTTGTTAACTAAAAATGCCCTGCACTAGGGATGTCAAAAAAGTCCGAAACCGATGGGTTGGCCCGAAACCGACGGGTTAAAGTGCGGGTTAGGGTCAATTTTTTTAGAACCGAAAAAAAATTGGACCGACCGGGCTGGACCCGCCGGGCTCGCGGGCCAATCGGGCTGGACCCGACGGGTTGCGGGCCAGCCCGTCGGTCCCAATGTTATTTCAACAAAATATGTTTTTTCTAATATTTTATAGTATTTGCACTATGCCCCAACTCTTACTGTGTACACTCCTACCCCAATTTTCTCTCATCTTTCCCCAGCCTACCCGCCGTCTTCCCCAAATTCCACTCTCCTCTTTCCCCAGCCGACCGACAATCACATCTCCATTTCGAAACAACCCGTCTGCCGTTACTTGCAAGTTACATCTCTAATCTCTGTTTCGAAAAATTAATGTGCTGCTTTGCTTACCGTTTTTGTCAAGAACTAGTTTGTTGCTTTCCGGGCTACTCGCAAATTCAATATATGATACATCTAATTTGATGATCAATGAATGAGAGATCATGCTGCTCAATGTTTAGAAGAATGCGAGTGTTTGTGCGAGAGAGAAGGATTCATTTTCTTGAATTCGATAAGAGGAATGTGGTGGTGAATGGTGAATGGTGATCTATGTTTCAGATTTTATAATTCTAACATTATTTAAATTTTAATTATGTATAGTCATGTATTTATTTATCTTTTTTTAGGTATAATGCTTCTGTAAATATATATTATATTAAATGTACTAGTGATGTTGAAGAATGTATTTTTGTTATTTAGTGTGGTGATGGAATAGAAATTGATGTAGTTTTCATTTATTTTCTTTCTCAGAACAGACAATCATTCAACATTTTGTTGCCCTTGTTTTTTTGGATAATATTATTTCTACTATTTGTTATATTTATCTTTGTCCATTATTTTTCTCATCTTATTTTATTTAACGTGTCTCCACAATATAACACAAAATATACGTGGAAAAATAAACTTACAAATTTTGTGGCCCGACGGGTTGACCCGAAAACCGGAGGGTTAGGGTTAGGGTCAAGAATTTTCAACCCGAAAAAAACTTAGCCCGATTGAGCCCGAACCGAATAGCCCGCAACCCGATAGGGTTAGCCCGAAACCCGACGGATTAGCCCGATTGACATCCCTACCCTGCACTATAGTAAATATCCTAAAATTTCTCATATTACTGAATTATACCATAATGTTTAATTATTTCAATATAAAATATCCTATATCACTAACTGTTGAGGGTCGAATTGTAATAAATACGGAGCCCCGAGAACAGCTAATACAAACAAGCAAGAAATAGCATTTGAAATGTTTAGATACAATATCTTGTAATTGAATAAAAAGAATAAATCGACGGAAAGAACTCTATCTACAGGTTACAAAGATATAGGTAGGGCTCTCAGGTTTTTTCGAACTGCAATCGGTGATTACAAGGTTATGCTCTCGTGAATCGTGTGTACTAGATGGCGATAATCGGCGCATACATGGGATATTTATAGGTGGGGGTTAGGTTTAAGGCTTACGTGATCTTCGCCGAGCAGTTGGGGGCGTCTATCAGGAAAGTCGGGGTGGTTTAGCCACGTAGCGACTGTGCCCTCCGGAAATCCTGCGAGCTAGCCGTTATGCGTCCGTTACCCCTCTTTGACCGTTGGGTGACTGCTAGGATAGGTCGTTGTTCGTATATCGGGCCTCCTCCCCGATGATCGAACTGCCTCCTGTCTTGATCGAGCTGCTTTCGACCTGTCGGACTGCTTCTATGGCGGGCTTTGGTCCCTGCGGACTAGGCTACTGCAATTTCACTGGGCCGATAGGCTACTGCGATTTCACTGGGCCGATATCATTACTGGTCCTTTACTAAATCTTCTTGGGCCGCTCATCGGGCCTCTTATTGGGCCGATTCTGGATCGGACTCCAACAGTAACGATGCTAAAGTTCTGATGAATCATACGTTAATTTTAATACAACATATGTTATATATATATATATACCGAAAAAGGGAAATGTCGCGTATTATTTAATGTATGATTGATCAAAATCTTAACACCGTTAAGGAATAAGAGTATTTTTAATTGACATAATCAAATATTAAGTATTGAGATATTTTTCATAAAGAAATATGTTTTTAATTTACAAAATAAAATATTCGAATATAATTTAAAGAAAATAAAAACTTAACATATTTATCTTAATTAACTAATACTTTAGGTTATTTTTGATAATTTTATGATTTATTTATATTGAAGTAAATAGTTGACATTCTGCCACTGTATTTGACTGCTCTCTTCGTTTTTCATAGAAAACCCCCACCAACTGTCCTGAGTAATTCTCCTAATTCCACACCCATTTAGTTTTAATTGACAATTTAATCATCCGTTTTCTCTTAGCAATTAGTGTTGAAAAAAGTATATAGCTTGAGGTACAATAATGAAAGTACTTTATTCGTGAACAAAAATCATAAATTTGAATTTTTTGAGAATGTTAAGTGTGAGAGTTTAAATTAATACAATACTATTAAAAAAATTATATATCATAAATTTTATTTAATGTTGTTAGTTGTATTCGAAAAGTATATAGGTCAAATTTGTGACCTCTCAGCTACGGGTAAGATGCTTTAACTTCAGTGGTGGATCCAAAAAATTTGTGTAAGAGGGGTTGAGACTATTTTCTACATCCACTTAACTTCAACCTCTTCGTATCATATTTTTTTTTTCTTATTTCATCTATTTTTTCTTCTTTACGAGGGGGTTATTCCAAAAAATGTCGGATCACTATACTAAAAAAATAAAAATAATTTCCGGCTGAGGGGGGACTGGAACCCCCGTAATCTTTATGTACATCCGCCCCTAATTAATCACTACACCCAGAACGAAGGGATAGACTTTCATTTTTAGATACTCCCTCTGTCCCAAGGGAATTGTCCCCTTGGGACATGGCACAATAACCAATGTAGTGGAATGTGGTAGAGATAGATAAAATTATTATTTTATTAGTTAGTGTGTAAAAACTTTCCATTTTAGGTAAGGGGACAATTCGTGTGGGACGGACGAAAAAGGAAAGAGGGACAATTCGTGTGGGACGGATGGAGTAGAAGATATTGAGTAGGACAATACATGCCCATACAATCATATATCAAATTCAACCAAGGCAAGGTTATTTCGGGGAAATCATCTTTCTTTGTATCTGGCATTTACGTTCTTGCTCTGGCGATTGCCTTTATCCTTTCCCTCGAAAAAGAGAAGAAGAAAAAGGCCAGCCAGCATTCACACACACATAATGTCGACTGTCACTTCTCATTGATCCCATCTAAAAAGCAAATCCGCAGTCTTCTCTTCCCCCTAAAAATCCACACGCCCACTTTCCCACTCCTTCATCTCTCTATAAAACCAGCTCCCAAAATTCGATAATCAAGAGCCCGGAAAGTAGAAGTCATGGATCGCTCTCCCAGCATCAACAAGAAAACCGACGGAGACGACGACGAGAGGGCTATTGCGGCGGCGCCCAGCGGCGGGGATGAGTCGGTGGAGAAGATATTCGAGAGCAAGGAGGTGCCGTCGTGGCAGAGTCAGCTGACATTGAGGGCGTTTGTGGTGAGTTTCGTGTTGGGAGTTCTGTTCACGTTCATCGTGATGAAGCTGAATCTGACGACTGGGATCATCCCGTCGCTCAACGTCTCAGCTGGCCTGCTCGGATTCTTCTTCGTCAATACTTGGACCAAGTTTCTGGACAAATCCGGCCTTCTCAACCAGCCCTTCACTAGGCAGGAAAACACCGTCATTCAAACTTGCGTCGTCGCCTCCTCCGGCATCGCCTTCAGCGGTATCTCTCTCTCTCTCTCCCACCTTCTCTCTCTTTCACACACACACACACACTCACGCTGATTATACGTGCTGTTACTTGTCTGGTAATTTTAATCAGTTTTGGGCAAATTATTGAAGAAAAAGTGCCAATTGCGTGTTTCAAGATTTCGATCTTTCCGAATTTACGGCCTCCAATTCTGTTAATAACATAAGATAAAATTCTGCATGAATTCTCAATGTATGTGACTTAGGGTGTATTTATGTAGAACTAATCTTGCTACCCATGTTGTAATTATTAGAGTTTTGTTTGTTTATCATTAATTAATGATTAGACATATCGACGTGTCTTCATTATAAAGATAACTTTTTTGGGTGCAAAAATCTCATCCTCACAAAATTATCTTTGAAGAAAGCAAGCGTGCTGCGCTATTGCTGAGGGATGGACCATACACATAAGAGCTTCTCCAGCCCGTCTGCAAACGCAGAGGCAATTCCCATTTTCATGCTTTTTCTTCTCCAATCCAACAGCAAATGTGAACTCAAATTGAGTTTTGGTGTTTCTCTCTCCTCTTTCATTCAGACGCAAATATGCGTTTCTACTGTTTTTCAATTTTTTAGACTTTTTCATATATTTCTTTATAATTTTATATTTTGTTTACACAATTATATTATCACTTATCTTTTTAGTTTAGTTTAATTATTTAATTTTTTTATTTAATTAAATGTTAAAATAATATTTACGCAATTAATAATATAGAATATAGATAGAAAAAAATTAACAACATTTAAGGATACACCTAATAGATATTAAAATATTAATTACACAATTAAAAATGTAGAATGCAAATAGATATCAACTACCATACAACAATTAAAGGTACAAGAAAAGTCATTACAAGGCAAATTAAGAAAATACATAAAACTTTAAACTAAAACTTTGAATTGTTAACTTATTTAATTTTTATTATTAAAATAAATATTAAATTTATAATTATATTAATAATATTTTATATTCATTAATGATTAATCATATTATAATAACTTATTTCATTGAATTTAATAAAGGGATCATATTGTAACTTTGATAAATATATTGGTAGTATTTGAAAAGTTTAAAAAGTTGAAAAAAGAAAGAATATGCTGAGAATATTCTTTTGGGTTTGAGTTTGGTGTTTTGGGATGGAGATAAATTACTGTTTGATTTGATATTTACTGCATTTTGGGTTTGAGTTTGGCGTTTCGGGTTGGAGATGGCCTAATGTCTGTCAATTTTTTACACAACAAATTTCTTAATTTCGCAGCTGTCTACACTCAGTTTTTTTTAAAGATCTTTACTGTTAAAACGACGTTTGATTACTGTAGTATTATTTAGCATAGTATCTTGTTTTTATCTTTGACATGTTCAAAATAATTTTTGAGGAGTTGAATTTTCTTGGACTGATATAGTTGGCCGTCACGTGATTGTGATATGTAGGTGAGATTCTTGGATATTTTAAGCGTTGATGCTAGTTGGCTGTATTCAAGTGGAATTCATGATAATTCTCACGAGATTCCACCTTTACTTGTTGCGCCACTTGCGCTACTAATATTGACTTAGAGCAAATCAGATTTATGAGATGAATAAACATATCACCCAACTAGAAAGCATGTCTGATCTAGTTATAATCTTCTATGTAGACAACTGATGAAAAGAGTGTCATAAACTGCTATTCCTTCGCCATTTGTCATATGCTGGAATGATGTTTGAAAAGATCAAATCTTTGATGGTCCCATTATCGATGATTGAGTAAAGACAACTAGTGAATAGTGAGGATTGAAGAATCTCTGGGAAAACTAGATGAAATAGATAGGATTTGGTTTGAATTCTGTGTGCTGATTTTTCAGCTGGATCTGATTGAATTCTCAGGTGGCTTTGGAAGTTACCTTTTTGGTATGAGTGAAACTATCGCCAAACAATCTACAGAAGCCAATAATGCTCAGAATATTAAGAATCCTTCCCTGTCTTGGATGATTGGATTCCTCTTCGTTGTTAGCTTTTTGGGACTCTTCTCCGTTGTACCCCTCCGGAAGGTACTTGCCGGAACTTGCTAGTTGATCAGTTATACCGAAGTATAGTTAAAGAAAATGTTTTCATGTCATTTTGCTTGCATGAAAGATCACCACAAGTTAACAAGCTATGGCTAAACTCAACTCATCCGCTTCTAATGGAGTTTCTTTGATTGGTTCAGTTAATGATCATTGATTTTAAACTTATTTATCCAAGTGGGACTGCAACTGCTCATCTCATCAACAGCTTTCACACTCCTCAGGGAGCCAAGCTCGCCAAGTGAGTTCGCCATAGATATTCGATATGCTACTGTTCCCATAAATGTATCACATTACAGATTTTCCAACTACATTTTTGCTGGTTCAGGAAACAGGTGAGAACTTTGGGGAAGTTCTTCTCCTTCAGCTTCCTCTGGGGCTTCTTCCAATGGTTTTTCACAGCAGGCGATGATTGCGGATTCGTGAGTTTTCCCACATTTGGTCTTAAAGCCTACGCTAACAGGTGCATTTCATTCTCTTTCTTCTGTGCACTTCTTGCATATCAGTAGGCAGGAACTTAGTATTCTTGGTCTCTGTTTGGACAGGTTCTACTTCGATTTCTCAGCAACATATGTTGGTGTGGGCATGATATGTCCCCATCTTATCAACGTATCGTTGCTGCTAGGTGCTATCCTGTCGTGGGGCTTGATGTGGCCACTGATCAACAACAGAAAGGGTGACTGGTACCCTGCTGAACTGCCAGCCAGCAGCCTTCATGGGCTGCAAGGCTACAAGGTGTTCATTGCCATAGCCATGATTCTTGGTGATGGTCTCTACAACTTCCTTAAGGTCCTTGGTCGCACTCTCTTCGGGCTGTACCACCAAATCCGCGAGAAAAACGTGGGACTAGTCCTTCCAGTTGGTGGTACCGGCCAGACCTCTTCACCTCCGGTTGTGGCATCTTATGATGATGCGCGTCGAACCCAACTTTTTCTCAAGGACCAGATCCCTACTTGGATTGCCATTGCTGGCTACATCACCATTGCTGTGATATCTGCTATCGTGATTCCTCACCTGTTCCACCCGCTCAAATGGTACTACATTGTGGTGATATACGTGTTCGCGCCCGCCCTCGCCTTCTGCAACGCCTATGGATGCGGCCTCACTGATTGGTCTCTGGCTTCTATTTATGGGAAGTTGGCCATATTTGTGATTGGTGCCTGGGCTGGAGCTGCTAACGGAGGTGTTCTCGCCGGGCTAGCCGCGTGCGGGGTGATGATGAACATCGTGTCGACTGCCTCGGACCTGACTCAGGACTTCAAGACCGGGTACATGACCCTCGCATCACCGCGGTCTATGTTCGTGAGCCAGATCATAGGCACGGCTATGGGTTGCGTCATCTCCCCCTGCGTGTTCTGGCTCTTCTACAAGGCCTTCGACGATCTCGGGGTCGACGGCTCGCAATATCCGGCGCCTTACGCTTCGATCTTCCGCAACATATCGATCTTGGGTGTACAGGGGTTTTCATCCTTGCCTGACAACTGCCTTACACTGTGCTACGTGTTCTTCGCCGGGGCGGCCGTTATCAACGGCATCAGAGATGCGTTGGGGCCGAAATGGTCGAGATTCATTCCTATTCCGATGGCGATGGCGATCCCATTCTTCTTGGGAGGGTACTTCGCCATCGACATGTGCTTGGGGAGCTTGATCCTGTTCATCTGGGGGAAGATTGACAAGGCGAAGGCGGACGCGTTTGGGCCGGCGGTGGCTTCCGGGTTGATCTGCGGAGACGGGATATGGACGTTGCCGAGCTCGCTGCTGGCCCTCGGCGGCGTAAAACCGCCCATTTGCATGAAGTTTCTGTCGCGAAAAAGTAACGCGAGAGTTGACAAATTTCTTTCTGGTTAATAGTCGGTTGAACTTGGTCTTCTATCTAACGTTGTCCCCTGCCGATAAACATCGCCAAATCAAGCTGGGAAAATCTGAACCCATAAAAAATACTTAGAAATTCTACACAAAGGTGTCATGTTGTATGTTGTTTTTGAATAGTCATAAATCGGTAAAATAAGTTCTTGTTTATGTTAGGAGTGTTGAGATTGCTTCCGTAAAATAATATTATAAATTTGGTATGATTATGAATTGCAAATAGAATTAGGCCATATTTATAACTACCTTCAATGCTACATAATATAATCATATGCAAAAACTTATAGGAGATGGTGAAATATTCATATATTTCACTGAAATATCTATTTATATATAGTGCATTCCGATCGAAATTGTGCACATAGTATAAATGGGAATTCTCGCACAAAATTCACTCATAATCATGTATTTTTTTACTGCTGTAATTCTTCATAAAATAAGATAAAAAATATTGTTTGATGTCAATCTTATATCTTCACATCCATCAACTTGATACCATAACCATAAAATAAAATTATAAAGTTCCACTTTATATGATAAATTAATAATACACGGAAACTAGAGCAAAAGTATTTGACTCAAACATTTTGTGAAAAAAATTATTACTTTTCCTCAAATGTTAATAAATAAAAGTAATAATTTACATTACAATTCATGTCTATGATCAATGAACATGATATATTGATGGAATTCCAATCAAATTACATTTGAACCTAAGTTTTTTGCATTTGATAAATATACAGCATTTAATTATCTGTAAATGGTTAAATAATTGTAACCAAGTATTATTTTCAAGAAATAGTATCTATAAGATGCATGGTATCATTCAAAAGATTCGAGCCAAATTAACTGCATTACATTTTTCATCGCATCATTAATAATTATGCTATAAATGCCCCCAACAATTAAGTAAAATCAGATTCTCGAATTATGGTGTAATTTTCCGTTAATAAAAAACGTAGAATCATAATTTTGATTCCCATATATATATATATATATACGTCCAAAAAAAAGTAACTGCTATTTTCCCTATAAAAAGTTAATGTTGACTAATTAATTCCAAATCAAAATATTTAGAGGGGAGATTTGATAAAGAAAGTGCACATTTTTCATATTCTATTTTTATTAAATTTATTTTATGGAATAATATTTAATTTGGAGTGGGAAAATAGTGTATATGAACACACACTCTACACACACAGAAACCCCCACGCCACCTCTCTGTGTAAAATCCTGAAGAATCGGAGTTGAAACGGCATGGATCGGTCGTCGAGCGCCGCCAAGCGGAATGACGGAGACGGCATTGGCGACGGGAGAATTGTGGCGGAGGCGCAGGAAGGGGGCGGCGGCGTTGGTGATGCATCGGTGGAGAGGACTTTCGAGAACAAGGAGGTGCCGGTGTGGCAGAAGCAGCTGACAGTGAGGGCGTTGTTTGTGAGCCTTGTGTTGAGCGTTTTGTTCGCATTCATCGTGATGAAGCTGAATCTTACGACTGGAATCATTCCGTCACTAAACGTCTCTGCTGGACTGCTTGGATTCTTCTTCGTCAAGACGTGGACGAAGTTTCTGGAGGTGTCTGGATATCTCAAGCAGCCGTTCACTCGGCAGGAGAATACTGTCATTCAGACATGTGTGGTCGCCAGCTCCGGCATCGCCTTCAGTGGTTAGTGTTAACCCATTTATGATCAATTCAAAATTGGTTTTGTTGCTTTTATTTTTCGCCATGATCTGAGATTGTTGTTTCCTTTCCATTTATTATGGTGGAAAAGTTTTCATAAAAAAATTAACAAAAAATATGGATTCTGTTGTTTCGAATGGGGGAAGATGAGTTTTCTACTTTTTGTATAATTTTCAGAGGGTGGATAAAAAAATTAGTGTAGAAACAAGGTTTTTTAAATTGTTCTGAAGCATAGATCAGTAGCAGTAAAACTTTGATTTCATCTTGTATAGACCTTCGTCGCTGTTGTCTAACATGTAGTGAAATGATCAGGAGGGTTTGGGAGTTACCTCTACGGTATGAGCGAAGGTGTGGCGAAACAGTCCACTCAAGCTAATGACCCGCAGAATATCAAGAATCCTACTCTCCCATGGATGATTGGATTCCTCTTCGTCGTTAGCTTTTTGGGGCTATTTTCCGTTCTACCCCTCAGGAAGGTACATTCCATCTCAGAAAGTTTTAGATCTTTCCTCTTCATGTTTTACAACCATCAACACACACTCACTAGATTGCAAGAATCGACAGCTGAAGTCACTGTTAGTTCCATTTAGAGTGTAGAAGCCCTGTGACTAACTATAGTTTTGTTAATGATTCAGATAATGATCATCAATTTTAAGCTGATTTATCCTAGTGGCACTGCAACTGCTCATTTGATTAATAGCTTTCACACTCCTCAGGGAGCCAAGCTAGCTAAGTGAGCCACCATTACTCTTATTTCATACCGTAATTCCAAAGATCATGACATGGAAAATCTCACTCTATCTTGTTGCATGTTCATTCCAGGAAACAAGTTCGATACTTGGGGAAGTTCTTCTCTTTCAGCTTCTTGTGGGGCTTTTTCCAATGGTTTTTCACTGCAACGGATTCTTGTGGATTTGCGAATTTTCCTACATTTGGCCTTAAAGCCTATGACAACAAGTTAGTTGCCAAATGTGATTTCATAGATTAGGCTTTGTTGCTTCTTAGCTACACCGGGAGTTGCTTGTTTACTGAACTATGTGTTTAAGCTTTGTATGGATTTCTAGATTTTTCTTTCTTTGATCTCCTTCTCTTGTCTATGTCATTGCACCAGGTTCTACTTCGATTTCTCAGCAACATATGTTGGTGTTGGCATGATATGTCCCTATCTTATAAACATATCGATGCTAGTTGGCGCTATCCTGTCGTGGGGCTTGATGTGGCCATTGATACAGAAAAGGAAGGGTGACTGGTACTCTGCTCAACTTCCATCAAGCAGCCTTAATGGCTTGCAGGGTTACAAGGTACTTTCTATTCTTTCCCAACATATTTGATCAAGTGGTGGTGATTTTGAAAGTTTGAATGCCGCTCAGGTCTTCATCGCCATAGCCATGATTCTTGGTGATGGCCTCTACAATTTCCTCAAGGTCCTCGGCCGCACTCTTTCCGGGCTGTACTACCAACTCTGCAACAAGAATGTCCTTCCAGTTGGTGGGGGGACTACCTCATCACCTCCTGCATTGTCTTATGATGATCAGCGTAGAACCCAACTCTTTCTCAAGGACCAAATCCCAAATTGGGTTGCCTTTGCCGGCTACATTGCGATTGCAGTAATATCTACCGCCACACTTCCTCACATTTTTCACCCACTCAAATGGTACCACATTGTGGTAATATATATAGTTGCACCTGCACTAGCCTTCTGCAATGCCTATGGATGTGGCCTTACTGATTGGTCACTGGCATCTACCTACGGAAAGTTGGCAATATTTGTAATTGGTGCATGGGCTGGAGCTGCCCACGGAGGTGTTCTCGCTGGGTTAGCCGCGTGTGGGGTGATGATGAACATTGTGTCGACTGCCTCAGACCTGTCGCAGGACTTCAAGACCGGGTACATGACCCTTGCATCTCCACGATCCATGTTTGTGAGCCAGATCATTGGTACGGCTATGGGCTGTATTATCTCTCCCTGCGTGTTTTGGCTCTTCTACAAAGCCTACAACGATATGGGTGTCCCAGGCTCATCATATCCTGCACCTTATGCTCTCATGTATCGGAATATAGCAATCCTGGGGGTGGAAGGAGTTTCATCTCTGCCAAAACACTGTCTTACACTCTGCTATGTGTTCTTTATTTTGGCCTTTGTTATCAATGGAATTAGAGATGCAGTGGGACCGAAATGGTCGAGGTTGATACCTATTCCAATGGCGATGGCAATTCCATTCTACCTGGGAGGCTACTTCACCATTGATATGTGTGTGGGGAGCTTGATTCTGTTCATCTGGGAGAGGATTGACAAGGGGAAGGCTGACGCGTTCGCGCCCGCCTTAGCTTCTGGATTGATCTGCGGAGATGGGATATGGACGTTGCCGAGCTCGCTGCTGGCGTTGGCAGGCGTTAAACCACCTATCTGCATGAGGTTTCTCTCCAGAAATGATAATGCAAAGCTTGATGCTTTATTATCTTCTTAGTCCCATCTATGCATGGACTAAAGTAAACTGTGAATCACAAAACATGGAAAAGAAAGGAACCAGCATTTGATATAGTAGTATTTTATTTATCACCTTTATTCACTTGTCTCTATTTTTTGGATATGATAAAATCCTCATTCTCGCACCTTCTTTCTGCAATTTGGTAGGAGACAGAGTCCCATGAATGCATACGCCACTCCCAAAGTGCTTTGGACATTGAAAAGATTGACAGTATCAGCTTTTCCTATTCATCTCCTTTTTCAAGAAAATATATGTTTTTACGTATTTACTCCATCAGTATTTATTAACTACTGCAAACTTCATTTTGCATTGTATGCTGTTCACTATTGATTCTTGAGAGAGAGAGAGAGAGAGAGAGAGAGAGAGAGAGGAGAGAGATGCAATGGGGCAGGAATAGTTTGATAGAAGAAGCAAAGGCAGAACTGGAAATGCTGGAATACCAGCACCCAAACAAGTTCGAGTATCTGAAGCAGGATCTCAGAGCTTATATCTCAGAGTTGGAGTCTGAAAACCAGACCTCCACCGCTTCAATGTATACTGAAACTCAAGGTGACATTTGCTATTTTTTTTTTCTTTTTCCCTTACCAACCAAGGGTTATTAATGTAATCATAAAATGCAGAATCATCCAACAGAGACAAGCATGGTGGTTCTGCCGTCGTAGCTTCAAGTATAATAACCCCTGCCGCAGTTGGAGGCATGAAGAGGAGGAGATGCAAGACTGACGCAGTGCTGGAGAGAGCTCAGCAATGCCTGCATAAAATCCAACACTTCAAAACTACCTTATCTTAGCTTTCATTCCATAATGTTACTATTTTGCAGCATCCTTCATTTATGGATTACTTCTTCCTTTTCTCACCTTCATTCAAAACTCAACGCTGTTCTCAAAACACAGATATTGCAAGAAAAAAAAAAAAAAAAAACTCGAGCACAATAGCAATTTTTTATGATCAAGATCCAATTTTTAGACACTTTTCCATTACCCAATAGATAATACTTCTTCAAAACAAATTTACCAATATGAACCTTAGAGAAATGACAGCAAAAGTGAAATGACCTCAAATTTCAAGAAGATGGGGTGAGATGCTTTATTTGAAAGGAGAAAAGGCTTGTGCATTATCTACCTTTGCAGCAGCCATTGGACAAGAAGAGTTTTCCACCCAAGTTGGTGATTCCTCAGCAAATTCTATCTCCTCAATCAACTCTCATCCACATTCCTTCGCCTATCACCGCCGCTATCCAGCCCGCGCCGCCCCATTGCAACAAGATGAAGAAGCTTTCTGCGAACCTCATAAACAGGGTTTGGCTCAATCAAGCACCCCCTCTCGTACGCCTCCCTCAAAAACACATTGTGCATCTTCCCTTTGGTTGACAAGTAGAACATCCCCGGATGGTCGAGGAACATATCCCTCACATTCAGCTCAATCCCGAACCATTTCCTGAAATGACTGAACTTCTCCACATCCACCATCTTCTCCACAGTCAAGCTCAGGAACTCGTGGGCTATCCCCACCGCCCGTTTCTCCATTCTCATCATCCCATTCTTGCTGCTCCCCATCCCCGCCGCTCTCATCTCCTCGTACGGCCCAATGTACGGCAATCTCTGCCATTCTTTAACTTTTGCCTTCAAATTCTTCCCTAACCGCATACCCGGCGGAAATCCATGCTTAAAGCTATACTGCAGCTCAGTCCTATCCATACTACATTCTTCTCTGCAACACTCGGTTATTCTCCAATTCTCAACTGCAGGAACCAATAAATCTTTGAATTCTTCGCTATCATTGAGCACCAGATTATGGGTATTGACCTCGTTGCCGTCTTCGAGTGCGAAAATCTCGGGGTTTCTTGAGATTATGGATTCCTCGAAGTCATCCGGCAGGCCCAGTTCCCTCCACACCTTGAAGATTGCCCGAAGAGGCAGTTTTTTGGTGAGGGACATCGATAAAATTCTTACCAATCGGGTTATTGCAAGGGGGAGAGAGTTTGCGATCGCCTCCGATTCTTGGCGGACAATTTCGAGTGAGGCGGGAGTGAGGGTGCAGAAGGGCTGGAGTTTGACGGGGTGGTTGAAAATGCGGAAGATGTGGGGGTATTTGCGGAGGAAGACAGCAGCGCCGCGGTTGAGATGGAGGCGCTGGGAGAGGCGGTTGAGGAAGTCGAGGGAGACGGCCGGCGGGGTGGAGTTGGAGGCGAAGATGAGATCTTGTATGGAGATGACTCTGACCAGATTCTTGTATTTCTCCATTAGCCTCTCGAAGGTAGGATCTCGGGCTCTTATTGCCACGTATTGGGCGGATGTGGTTTTTGTGCGGCGGAGGAAGGCGGCGGCGGGTTCCCTGAGATTCTTGAATAATTGGGTAGCCATCATCGGGGACAGTGGGTTTTAAAAGCAACTAGCTTCCTACCCTCTACGGCAATAAAAAAGCATACGAAATCATCCATGTATAAACTTCCGGTTGTGAGAATTCCGGTTGGATGGAGGTGCGAGCTTCCATCAAATCTAAGTTCTCTGCTTCTTCAATAAAATTTATTGCATAAATTTACAGACAATAAGAGCCTAAATAGAAAAGAAAAGAGAATAATTGTTGAGGATATTTAGTTTAACCTAATTGACTGTTTTAAAACTTTATTCAATTCGAATAAAAGATTAATTTATTTTCTTTTCTTTTTAAAGAAAAAAAATTCTTTTATTCTTCCAAAGAAAAAAACAAAAACATGTATATGTTGGTAAATGAAACTGGTGAAAATGGCGGCATCAAGTGATACAATTTTTTGATCAAGTGAAAAAGGTTAAATACCCACTACCCCGCCGTCTAATCGCTTCTGCCGGTGAACATCGAGAGATGGTTTGGGGCCTGTTTCCCGTTGACCCACTTCCAGGTATTCTTCGTACGACCCCAAATGATTGACTATTCGCAGTTATGTTTTGCGTTGTTTTCTGCGAGGAATTTCAACGAAAACTTTGCATACATTTAGAAACGGAGCTTCTGTTCTTGAGATACGGGTTGGGTTAGGTTGCAAAGAATATATATACGGCTCTGCGTGATTTTGAATATCTATGCACAATGTCATTTAGAAGACTTGGTCACTGAAAATTTAACTCCGGTTTTGGTTGGGGAATATCTTCTGGCGTTAGTGACGAAGGTCTAAGCTACTGTAATTCAGAAAGCGGACTGCCTTGAAATAGTAAAGGGTGATAAAAAAGATTGAACTTGGCCAAATTTGTTCTATTGCGAGTTATTTTTTGACAACATAGCTGAACGATGTGTTATGTACTGCAGAAGGGAAAAAATGAAAACATGTAGCGTTAAGGTAGCGTCTTCTTCATATGATTGTGTTCTATTTTGACTCGATTCCCGAAAAGATGTGCTTGGTAATACTTTTACAGTGTCAATGAAGCTTCCTTAGTTGGGTATTATGAAGTGCCTAAGTTCTTACTAACAGTGTGTGCTCTAGGGGTGCGGTTTTCTTATCAGTTATACTCGGTCTAGCTAATACGTGCTTTTTGTTGTGGATTCTTCATTTGAATTGATCAAGTTTACTGATGCTTCAGATATTTTTTTACATGGCAGATGAAAATGAATACTATATTTTCAGAAAGGGAACATACAAAGCTGGCCGAAAAGGTACATTGTGTAATGGTCTGTTTGTTAATTTATTTACTCACAAATGTCCTTAGCTAACTTACATGAGATGTGCCTGTTTTGATGTTGTTTTAACAGACTGCTCGTTCACAAATTTATTTTATATTGATTGTCAGGCCATAACTTCTTGCTTTTATCTTGCAAAGCTTCACTTTAATGTTTGCGTATGCAGACAACGGGTGAAGCTTTGATTCCCTTTTAGAGCAGATTTCTTATTATTCTTTTCTTTGGAATTGAGGTAAAATGTTGAATTGGGTTTGGAGAGGATTCGGTCTTGAGTCTCTCACCCACTTGGGGTGAAGGGTACCATGGGCAATGACATGTTTGGTTCCTATTATTTTTTTTGTTGTTGTTTTACATCATCTTTATGGGATTCAACAGTGATCCATAGCACAACAAATCATTTGTGAAGAATGCTTCTAAAGGTCTTGTTCTAGTGGAACCAATACCTTACCTTGTTGTTTTATTAGTAGCTGGAGATATGGATATTTTGTTTGTCGAAAAAGCGACACCTGGTTGGAAAACATGGATGGCTGAAAAGTTTTAAGAGTATAACAGATTTGTGAACTATTCTATTTGCTCGGATGCTACTCCTTATGCTCGAGTATGATTGTTCTTCATTCATTCATTAGCCTTATGGGGTCTGGTTATGTTGTCTTTGAAGAGTTTTGCTGTTCAAAATCTATACATGAATGGTTTCTCAATCTAATTCTAAAGCTATAAGCTAGCAGAAAGGGTATTAGAGCCTCTTACTTCAAATTGGTGGTGATGACTGATGAGATTTTAACACAGGACCATCAAGTTCTAGTTCTGTATTGAATAACCACCTAATCTAAAAACCTCAAACTTGTATTGTTTAATTCAATAGCTTTAACATCTCTATCTGTGCTGTTGTTAAATAAATTTATTCCGTATTAATGTGCTATAATATGCCTATATTTCCTAGGATGCGACATAATCATTAACAATGATAAAGGAGTGTCAAGGGTCCATGCAGAAATTATTGTAAATGAAATGATTTGCATGGATCATTTAGACAAGAGACATCCAAATGATTCTTCCAAAGTAAAGATCAGAGACTGCTCGAAGTATGGAACCTTCATCCATACAAATCTGGGTTCCAAGGATAAAGTTCAAGAATATCCGAATAAAGAAACAACACTAAAGGATGGGGATGTGATTGCATTTGGAACTGGAAATGCAAAATATAGGTAAGCTTTTCATTTGCTTATCTAGAGTGTTATTTGGCTTAGTTATCTTGTCTAAATAGGGCTCATATTTCAAAAAGTTTTTAATCATAAATACAAGGGATATTACAAAGACTAGAACTGAGCATAGCCTAATTACAGAAGACCCACTGATTGCTCAAATTGAAGAAAAAGATGGGTTATAGTAAAAAAAATAAAAACCTCAAGGGGTATTTGGTAAGCTTATGAAAGGCACTGAGTTTCTTTTTCATAATTAGGCTAAACCTACTATGTGCAAGCATATCCATCTATCCTGAATACTATAAGATTGCATTTCTGAATGTCGGAATATGGCAGGTTTTCCTATGTTCCCCTCATGCTCTGCACTTGTTCATCCAAGCCATCGGAGATTAATCAACTGCAAGACAAGATGTCATTGATCGGTGAGTAGTATCTTACTATCTTCGAATCATGTTTGTTCAAACTTAGAAGGTAAGTATGCATTTTATTTATTGACTTTTTATTTAGTTCATCTACTGCTACTTTTTTTCTACTTTGACCATTTCAGGGGAGCCAAAAACTTTAATTCTCATTCATGCTTCTCATATCTTATAATGAGGGATTGGTTGGTATGCACTTATATTAATGATCATGGTAAAACAACACAACAATTCCCATACCAAATAAAAGACTATTGATTAACTGAATGGGAAGTAACAAGAAAGAAGCTTATAGATGATAGAAGAAATTTTCACGGACAATGTTAGAAGCTAGAGCCCCGAATGTTATTACAGTAAAAACTTTAACATCCATGTTATTTCTTGATGTTAGTTCCGATTT
The DNA here is from genome assembly GCA_026898455.1 of Plectranthus barbatus. Lineage (NCBI taxonomy): Eukaryota > Viridiplantae > Streptophyta > Magnoliopsida > Lamiales > Lamiaceae > Plectranthus > Plectranthus barbatus. The sequence continues at coordinate 920,446 of JAPKLW010000017.1, read as the reverse complement.
TTACCCTTGTCCACTCTCCTTGTCCACACTTGAATACTCCTCTCTTACACATGTGCACACATCACTCCCACTCACACACTTACAATTTCCAAATCCATCCATATCCTTCTACATTACCGGGATTATTCTTGCAACTGGTGTGGAAGCAAGTAGATGTGTGGAGGTAGTTTCATGTTCGATTTTTTTTGGAGTTGATTAGGAAAAATCGTCATGCAGGTGCCAGTGTTACTCGAGCCTGGACTTCAAAATGCACACATATGGTCATTGATGACTTCATCCCTTTCAGTGATGAGATTCTCAACTCAATCGTGGCTAGAAAACCCCTTACCAGATTTAGCTGGACTGAGGTACATATGCACTTTGTGCCGACACCTCCCGGAAAAAGTCTTAGATACACACATTGAATTTACCCAGATGGCACTGTGGTTTCATGTGCATAACTTTTACTACAGTGAAATTCAAAATTTTAGAGTTAATAGGGATTTCAGGGTCTAATATTCATTCTTTACTGGAATGTGGTGTTCAGTTAATTGCAGAAGGAACTATTTGCACGGAGATTCCCAGCTGTCTCTCGTGAGTATTCTTTTCTTGTTTGCACAAGTTTTAAAGACACTCTGTCTTTGCCGGTGGTTGTTGAAGAGATAAGTGTCTTTCTGATTTAGGCATGCTCCGACCTTAACATTGGAAGGGGTATCTCTCAAAGTTGCCGACCCACAATCTCGAGAACAGTGCTTGAAAGGATATACTTTTATGTTGGAATCCACGGACAAGGTGATACTATGGCCACTTTTACAATCTCATGCTTTTAGCCTGTGTCTAGGTTTCTTCTCTGACAATCTCATGATGATTGCTTATCACAGTATAAATTTAAGGAGAAGTTGCAGCTGCTTTTGAATGCTGGCGGTGCAAAAGTTGTTAATGTTGAAACTTCAGATCAATGCAGCCAGGTAAATTTGTTATTTTCTACTTTAGGTTAAACATAAGCCATGTTGAGCCCAAATAAATCCATTATGAAATAAAATATGTCATGCAATCTGCTCCAAGTCTCTGCTATGCTAAAGTGCTCTGATCATCCAGAAAATGGTCTGTAATTCAATAGATAGAACTTCAGACACCCGAAACATACGTCTTTTTCTGCACTTGGCTACCAAACAGTTTTTGTGATGCTTATATAACCCGAACTGCTTATTTTGTACAATTCATGACAGCGAGCTCTGGCGAAATATCTTGTCGTGATTTTGAAGATTCGGGAACTTGATTTTGTAGTTAAATAAATCAAACCATGTAATCTTGAATGCATTTCAGGAACTAGTTAGCCTTTGTGCAAACAAAATTTAAAAAAGACTAATTAATAATATGAGCAGCTAAGTTTAGCTGTTTGCAGTTATAGTAGTAGTATTCTTATCATAATGATATTTTATCAAAAGCTTCTAATTGGTTACCAGTCCATGCCTAACAGAATGTTATTGTTGTAGAACTCCGGAGACAATCCGGTGTACGTGTTGCCAGCTGGAACGAGCAACAGTGGAAGTTTTAAAAAACTCAATATTCTGCCCAAAGTTAATGAGATGGAATTGATTTCAGCAGTTGTCTGTGGACGTCTTGATCCTTCAATTCTGTCATCAGCTCCTGGTAAGTGCTTCAGACCATTGATATGTCTGAACATATTTCTTATTCAGAATGAAGTTTTATTTTTGTTTTTCACCTAATTAATGAATTATTGATCATATTTCTGATAGCTTCTATGAGTAACATGGATGCTCATGAGACCGAGAACATAAACTTATCAAATGATTGCATTTCTGCAGTGCTGGTTACATCTTCATGCTCCACAGATGAGACTGTGGTTGCAGACTCTGAACCAGAATTGGAAACCGCCACATCAGTTCGCGCATCTGCTGTAATCAATGTAATAGATTCTGCTGAAGATGAATGTGAAACAAAGATGGAACCTCCTGTAAAAGAATGGAAAGCAAAGAATCTTGTTCATGTAAAGGAATCTATTGAACACGACAGTCCACGGAAAACAGATGCTAGAAATACTGAACGTGGGAGCCGAGGATTTCCACCTCCTAAACAAGACACCTTCAAGCCCGACAGTCCTCATCAGAGCGCTTTAATGGCGGACGGAGTTGATACCACTTTGTCAAGGGATGGAGATGAAGGAATCATGATGAGGACGGATAAGGGTCATCTATCAGATAGTGAGAATCTCGACATAATATACAGCCAATCTTTAATAGTTCGAGAGTCCAACTTCACACAATATGATCCGTCTCCAAGAAATGGCCCAGCTGTAAACTTCAAACGTTTCAGGAAGGTAATTCGACTCTGGACTTCAATGCTTTCTGGTTTCTCCAAATCCTGTTCAGTTATGCTGAGTTGATCTTGTTGCTTTTGTTAGACGAGTGCTCCATCGGGGAACAGCTTCGAAAACCTTATTCCATTTTCGAAGTATCCATACAAGTATGGTTTCTCTGCACATCTTCCTCATCTCTACTTCTAGTCTTTCTCAGATTTAAGATTTGCATCTGTGATACATCTAAATGCATGCTATGCCTTGCTTAGGGAGTCTGACTACGGGGACGAAGACGTGGCTGAAGCCATTAAAGAGGAGAAAAAGCGCAAGCAGATGGAGGCCATTGCAGATGACTTATTTAACAATGAAAAGGTTTGCATCACACATCCTTTGTTCTAAAAACTACATAACCATTATATGCAAAAAAAAAAAAAAAAAATAAATAAAAAGCCAAAACATCAATTTTAGTACAACTTATTCGTCTTTTTTCAATTCTAGTACTTACAATTCTTTTTCTCAATTAATGTCTAAACTATCAAAAAACTTTCAAATCTTGGACGAAAACAGTTTCCGGCATCGAAAAACTAACGGGGCATGCCGGAAATCCATATCATATTAGAAAAAATGATACACTGAAAAGCCATTTGTAATTAAATGACACATTGGCTCACCACAAAGCACCGCCGATTCTTGCTTTGTGATGAGGCGATGTGTCATTTAATTACACATGGCTTTCCAGCTTGTCTTTTTTTTAATATGACATGGATTTCCGGCATATCCCATCAGCATTCCGATGTCTAAATTTTTTTTGTCCTAGAATTGAATAGTTTTTTTATAGTTTAGACTTTAAATTAAGAAAGAGAATAAATGGTACTAGAATTGAAAAAAGACACATAATTTATACTAAAATTGATGTTTTGACCCTAAAAAAAAAAAAAAGTATTCATCACTATGGTTATGCAATTCAGGGAAGAAAGCGCGCTGCATCCGGCACCCTTCCCGGGCTCTTTGCTCGCAGTCGCCAGTAGTTGAGAGGTATGCAGATCATAAAGAAACACTCCAACTGTGTATGTGTACAGTAGTAGTAGTAGTCGTAAGTTTGGTTGATCCATCTCCATTCTCCAAAAAGCTTTCTTGTTTGTTTCTTTGAGCTTACACAGTCATTTGAAATTTGCCTGAGTTGGAAGGATTTGAAAATTTGCATTTGTTTCTAAGTATTTGAAAATGCCCCTAGTTTTTCATGCATCTGTTAAATTTTGAAATACACCCCATCTGGTCTTCTAGAAGATCAAATACAACCCCTTGAAGCAAACACTATTTCCTAGAAACTCCATTATTACAACTTTGTTCACCAACACCACCCCAAATCTCCATGTACTGCTTACAATGTAAAACCACATGTTCATGTCCAAGAATATCTAAATCTTGAAATATTTTTATATTAACCGAAATCAGACAATTATGCAGGCATCTAAAGTCAAATTTCAATAAACCATGTGATAAATGGACATATACATTAATACATACACACACATGTATTATTCATAGGCTGAATCTTCAACTCTAGTACAAACTCTGCCTTTTTTATCTAACTTATTACAAAATATCATCTTTTATAATTAAATGGTCAAATTATTCGAAACTATAACACAAAACTGACTATGCTCATCGGAAATTTACATTATTTAATAGAAACATATATGAATAGGGGGTTTTCGGTGAGCACATTCAGTTTTCCATTGTCGAAAAAAAAAATATTTGGATAATTTCTAATAATTTGATCATTTAATTTAAAATTGTTATCATTGTACTAATTTTTTTATTTAAAATAAAATAGTTTGTACTTAGATTTGAAGTTTTAATTTTATTAATACATGAAGATGAAGCCTTAAATTTGGGTAATAATATATTACCTTCTGCCACTGGCTACGAGCCTACATAAAATATGTTCTACTCTCTCCTCCCCTATGCCTCTAATAGATTTACTATTTAATCATAGAAAAATACATCAGTTTCTTTTTTGTAGGTCTAATTTTACACAAATGTGACGAAAGGTAATATGATTTAAAAATATCTATATATTAGTATATAGATATGAACAAAAGTTTCCTAGTTTCAGAATCAATACATGAGTGGTCGTGAAAGTCAAGTTTTTGGCAAATTATTACATATTGCAAATAGCTAAAGTTTTACCTAGTCCACTCTCCACGCGTCACACAATCACTTTTCATTTAATTCCAATTTCAGAAGCTTCCCATATTTTAAAAATTAATCATTATTAATAATGTGATTAGTTTAATCTTTTCTTAATGTAAAATATCATATAGTAGTACATGCTACTTTCATCAAAGTACATAAAATAGAATACAGCATAACTAAATTATTATAAATATCAACTCGAGATTGTTTATTATACTATAATTTATCACAAGAAATCGGAATTGTCATTATAAAAAAGATGTTAATTATGACTGAAACACTTGAATTAGAGAAAATAAAGATTGCATAGATAAAAATCTTGGAAATATAATTATTGCGACCACGCGTTTGTCTTTGACTAAAAAAACAAAATTGGACCTACTCAAACAAACCCTCTTAGGTTAATTAACACAAACAATATTTTATTTGAAAAAGCCCTCCTAGAATATGACTCTTTACCCTCTCATTACATAAAGTCAAATATAGGATGCTTCATCAACAATTCCACTACACACATTTCACACAACACCTCCCACATTTTCCAAACCCTATATAACCACCAACATTATGTCCAAACAAATTATAAACTCATCCTCTCTCTCACAACATGTCAGACCATCAAAGAATTCATCCTGTGGATCCTGAAGCACCAGCGGCGACTGCGCCACTGGCGCAACAAAAAGCCACGACCCCTCTGGTGGGCCGGGGATCGTTCAGGTCGGAGAATGGCGACCCGGAGAGACAGTACTACCCGGCGCCACCGACCCGAACGATACCCTACACCCCAGTGAAGCCACCGAAGAGGCGGAGCAGTTGCTTCAAGAAGTGCTTGTGTTGGACGCTAGCCCTCGTAGTCATACAAATCATAATCATCGGAATACTGGCTGCCGTAGTCTACTTCGTGTTCGACCCCAAGATACCAAAATACTCCGTAGACTCGATGAGGATAACCGAATTAACTACCGGCGCCGACAACAGCTTGTCGGCGACATTCAACGTCAACGTCACGGCGAGGAATCCGAACAAGAAGATCGGGATATACTACGAGGGTGGGAGCCGGTTGAGCGTGTGGTACACGGGCACGAAACTAGGGGAAGGATCGCTGCCGAAGTTCTACCAGGGGCACCGGAACACGACGGTGCTGAGCGTGGTGCTGACGGGGCAGACGCGGGATGCGGCGGGGCTGGTGAGCTCGCTGCAGGCGGCGCAGCAGACGGGGAACATACCGTTGGACATAAGGGCGAGGGTGCCGGTGAGGCTGAAGCTTGGGAGCTTGAAGCTGATGAAGTGGAAGTTCTTGGTGAGGTGCAGGCTCAACGTTGACAGTGTGACTACAGGCACAATCAGGATCAGAAGTAGCAGCTGTAAATTTAGGTTCAGGCTTTGATTATATCTACATATATATATATATATATACATGATCATCATCACTTAGATTCTTTTTTCATTATATATATATATACACATATATATTTTTTCTGATGATTATTGTTGTTTGTCCCTCCTTGTAGGCCATGATGAGCCATCGATTTTCTTTATTTCTTTTATATATTTTTTGATTATGTATTTTTCATATAGTATTGATACATGGTATTATATCTTATGATTTGTTAATTAGAATTATCTGCACATAATATATATTAGGCTTGGTTCTTAGTCATCAAGATATGAAGTGTAGCTACAGATACACAAAAAATAGTTATTTAATTAAACTTGGTGCATTAATCACGCCGTTTTTGGAATTGATAATACATATAAAGAAAGAAGAAAAACACGCATGCAATGCAATAAAGTATTCAAAGTAGGATATGGATATTCCTTGCTTCACGAAATGAAAGTGGACTTTCTTAGATGAAGATTTAAGAAACTAATATTTTAAATGGGAGCGTTCAACCAAAAAAAGTAAATTACAACTCTTCCTCTTATTTGAAAAGAATAATTATGAAAAATATCCTAAAATATTGATCAACTATAAAAAAAATATATTAATGTTTTTTTTACTGAATTATAACCTAAATACTCTCTATTATAAATGTTGAGGTTCGATTTCACGAGAAAAAGGAGCCCTTAGAGCTTCGTTAGAAAATCACATATAATAACGGAAATTAGAAACGACAAACAAGAATTAAGCGGCAGAAA
>JAPKLW010000017.1:860912-903809 GCA_026898455.1 Plectranthus barbatus | reverse complement strand
GAGTTGGACTTGTTTGCGCGGGCCGACTTGTCTATTGGGCCTGGGCTTGTGGGCCTGGTCCCAACAATGAAAAATATCTCAATATTTCTATTATTATTGAATTATATTCTAATGTTTGATTTTTGTTAATTAAAAATACTCTCAATCGTTAAAAGTGTTAAGAATTTGATAAATTATACATTAAATAATGTGTGTTATTTTTTATTTTTATTTTTATTTTTGTATATATGCATAGATTGATTAAAATTAACGTATGATTTATCAGAATTTCAACACCGTTAGCGATATAGGTTGGCTCGATCCTGGACCTCTTTTTATCTTATGCCAGAGCGAAGGCTTGAAAGATATTTCTAAATTGACATAATCAGATATTAGGATATAACAATTATATGAAAAATGTTAGGATATTTTTTATAGTGGAGAGTATTTTTAATTGATAAAATAAAACGTTATGGTATAATTATAAAAAAAAAATATTATGGTATTTTTCATTATTGAGCAATATTTTTCCATAGTTTTCCCTATTTTGAAATACTCCATCTTAAAAGATAGATGAGAAGTGTGTATACATACTTCACACTCACATCCACTCCTATCCAAAATAACCCAAAATGTGAATTACGGTTCAACTCCTAACTGAAACATGTGAAGCTCACCACAATTCCATCCATCACTGGTGATAAACCGAAATTGTTTCTAGTAGAAAATCCAACATGCCAAAAAACATCTGAATGTTCAAGAAAAAGCTGTTAAAAATAGGAATGTTGTTGATTATGATCCAAGAAGATTCTAACTCACTCACTCGCTTTACATAAGTCATGTTCATCTATTTCCAAGAGAAGTGCCAAATCTTCTGCGTTACCAAAACCAAAAAATGGCAAAGAAAAAGAGGGACCAAGTCACCCCCACCATAAAATTGACACCTACTTACTAGGTTAGTTTTGTTTCTTGGAATACTGAAAATATTGGTAAGGAGAAAGAAATAGGAAGGCACAATGTGTTCAAAACTAGTTATTACTGATATTAGAGGATTTTCACTGGCAACAAGTGCCTATGACTATTGAGTAGGTAAAATATGGGACTTTGCTTGGTTATACAATTAAAAAATGATTCAGAATTCAGAAATTAAATTACAGAACATGTTCAAATAGGATATGAGAATATATACGTACGATCAACCAAAGTCAGCCCCCGTTGCCATTTTTCAATCCTCAAATGTAAATGAGCAGCAATGTGAACAATGCAGATTAAACTATAGTTAACTGGATACAACATTCTGCAAAATGATCAAAAACAGAGTTCCATGGAAGTTCAGCCACTCAAGCTCCATAATATATACCCACCGATCAGATGAGGTATCTCAACTCACAAAATTCTTCATCACACAAAGGGAAAATGAATGGCCGGTTTTCCAACTTCAGTTTATATATTTCGCTTTACATATCTTTGAATTAATTTTATATCGGGTATAAAAAACAAATTGTTTTCTATAATTTATTTGTATATACATTTCAATATTTGGTAATAAACAAATAAAGAACAGTGCAAGAAAAATTATCCAAATAAAGGGAAAATGCAGTAATGGTTGCCAAAGTGAGCAACCAAAGATGAAATTTCTACAAAAATGACAACAACTGATGAAACTGAAAAAAACAAAGAGTATGAATCAACAACAACTACAATGCAGATAACAGAGGTTTTCATATCTGCTACGGTAAAAAAAAATACATCCATTGATGGAATGGTGCTTCAAATTCTACCATATTCATGTCGAAGAAGCAGCAGCAGCAGGCGCCACAATTCTTACCCTACCAATTCCACTCTGTTGATGATGATCAGCATCCCTCTTCTTGGCTGCACTCAGCCTTGCCTTTCCGCCTTCTTCCGATGCGGCGGCGGCATTCCTCTGGTACCCAACAGGGCTCACATCATTCTGCCTATTAATCGACCTCGACGACGCCGACGTCCATCGATCAGTCGACTCAGCCGAGTTAGGCTCCCAGCAAGAAGAAGCCGTCCACTGATGCTGGCTTCCACCAGCAAAGCTATTGCTGCCGGAGGATTCTTGCTCCTCCAAGTCGTCAGCCGCCGCGCCCCTCCTAACCGTCACGTATTTGTGGAAGCTGGGCTGCATCAGATCATCTGTAGCTACAAACTCAGATTCCATAATAGGGTCACGGAGTTCTTGCTTTCCCTTCCTCATAGGATTCGGTGCTGATGAGACCTTGCTGATTTGATCGTTGATGATATTTGGGTTCCGCCGGAGGATCTCAGTGGTGGAGAGATTGGAGGCGGCGCCGGAGTTGAGGTCGGCAACTGCTTCGAGGATGGAGCATGCTTTGGTGAGGCAGGGTGGGAGAGAAAATGCAGGAGGTGGTGGAGGGGTGGTGTTTTTTTGGTGGAAATTGTGGATATCTTCTAGAAGCAGTGCGGTGTAGGATGTTTCTGGGTTTGACAGAGTTTCAGGGTTGATGTCTAGGTCGCGTGATAGACGAGACGAACGGCTCCGGCTCATTTTGAGGTTGTCTGATATCGCATTCAATCCCACTACCAGCTGCTGCTGCTCCTGGTTCTTGATCATTTTGTTCTCTGTGTTTGGTTTCTGCAGAAGCATTCACTTTCATCACAAATCCCAAAAAATTAGAAATTTTTGAAATTTCGTAAAATTCAAGAATCTACAGACCTGAGCGATGATGTTGGTGTCGATCTCGCTTAGAGGGTTTCTCCTAAAAGGCGAAGACTCGGCTTTCCTCGAATTGCTTCGACTCAGAGACATGGGCTGATGCAGATTCTGAGTGGAATTCATGTTGTGATTATCGCTTGCAGCTCTCATTCTCGCCGGAGATCTTGCTCGAGGAGACGCAGCGGTTTTTGCTCCCACATTCGCGTCTCCTCCCACATTTCTCTTCACTTGGATCCTTTTAACGCCCGGCTCCGCAACACCACCACCGCCGCTGCTGCTGCAAGAATTAGTGCTCTTGTCCACTCCCACCGTGGCGGGCACCGATACCATCTTCCCCGGCCTGCAACTAGCGTTTGCTGCGGAGGAGTTGGAATTAGCGCCGCCGCTAGTAGTAGTGATTGGAGACTCGGATCTTCTACCGGGAGATCTGCTGACACGCCTTCCACCGCCGCTGCTTCCTCTTTCCCGGCTTCCCGACCGCTGCTGCCCCGCCTGGTCCCTCTCCCTACTAGGAGTCCTCCGCCTCCCTTGAGACTGGCGTTGTCGTTCCCTCCGCCGGTTCTCCCTCTCCGTCGCCACTGCTTCGTCATCCCCATCAGCATTACTGTCATCGCATTTCCCGTTTTCGCTGTCGAAATCGTAACTCCTCTTCGACCCCGAATACTTCCTCCCGACAGTCTCCGACGAGAGGACAGCCTTCCCGGTGGATGAGCTCCGGCTGAGGCGGCCGCATTGTATCAGGATTGCGTCCACCTCTTCTTTAGTACAGCTCGAAGTCCTCACTGGCGCTCCTCCGCCACCTCCACCGTCCAAACCATTCCTGGAGCTCACATTCTCCACTTTCTTGACCTCAGCCTTCTCCTCCTCCGACCTCTGCCGCTCCACTTCGTGACTTCTGCGGTGTTTGATTATGAAAATCTCTTTCTTGACTACCGTTTCTTCTCTCTTCACCGTCTGAGTTTCGGATTTGAGTTTCTCCGGTGGGTCGGGCAGAGCTGCCGGAGGCGGAGAAGAAGAAGCACACACATTCTTCTTGCTCAAACAGCTGCCCATATTTTTTTTTCCCTCTCAGATTCAAGAAACAAAAATCGATACCAAATTAGAGAAGGGAGATTTCAAAAATTCAAGATTTGATGTAGTGGAGAGATGGGGAAAAGATAAGGAAGGGGTACAGTATTCAAGAAAACAACTCAAATTAATAAAGATCGAAAGTTTTTGTAGGGGTGAAGAAAGAGACAGCCGATTTCAAATTTTGACTGAGGCGGGGCATTCAATATAGCCGTTATCAATAAACTTTTTTTTTTTTTCTTGAGAAATTATGAAAAATAAAAATTGATGTCAGATTACCTAACCACTGTTTGTGCTCTATAAAAAAACAATTATTCCTGCACTATATAATTTTATTTTAAGAAAATAAAATTAAAAAAAAGGGCTGAACAGGAATCTTGATCCGTATTTGAAAATGTAATAACGGTTAGTCAATAGATTTTCAAAACTTGGATTCTTTTAATTGGGATAGTAATTGCATTAATATTTGTAGAGGTTAGGGAATTAAATAGAAAGGCGAAAAATATGTGACGAATTACTTCAAAATTAGGGTAAACTGAAAATGACATTTTGCTATTGTTGAGGTTCGAATTTTTTAGGGAATCGGAGCCCCGAGAATTATAATATATAATGAAAATGTTTACAGGATGAATGACGACGTATTACAGTTTGCGGTGAGGGTAAAAGACTAATTATCAATAGACAAAGATTCTAGCAACGACCCTTCAAGAAAGAAACAGAAAAACTGCTAATGAAAAGTGTAATATCCGCTCTCTCTCCCCCCTTGCCGCCGCGAGTACTGGGATGTATTTATAGGGATGCTGAAAACCCTAGGATTTCGCATCCTCAGCCATGTCTTGAGCTTGTAACTACCGGGGTGGTTGGTAGGTAATGGATATAGTGGCTCCTATTTTCCCGCGTAATGGCTGTTGGGCGGTTGAGATAATCTTGGGTTTTGTTTCACCGAACTTCCCCATGTTTACGTCGGAGGGTCGAATCGAGCTGCTTTTAGAAGTAGTTCGGGTCTCTTGCTGGCTTCGAACTGCTCTTTTCGGACTACTTACTTCGGACTGCTTACTTCGAACCAGAGCCCCTTGCGTCGAGGTCGAAAATTGGCCAGTGCTATATGAGTTTGATTTCTATGCTGGGGCCGGGTCGGATCAGGTCCGGACCTCTAACAGCTATTATTATTGTTTTGGGGGGGGGGGGGGGGTCACTTGCAAGTTGCAACACCCCCACTAGTAAAGTTGTGGCTCTGTTTCATTGATTTGGCAGAATAATAATAATCCAACAATATATATTCATGAAAAAAAAATCCAACTTTGTTTAATTCTCATAAATATGGCATTTTATTGAGCTATAATTGGGTTAGGCCTCTCACCAAACAATGGTTAAAGTCTTCATAGAGAGTTAGGTGCTTAACAATATCGTTAGGACACTCTTTCCTCTCACTAACATATTCATTTTACAGGATCATAAAGTTGTATCACGTATTATTTCCAAACATAAGCTCCTATTACCAAACCACCTTTGAATTCTTCAAAAAAAAAAAAAAAAAAAAAAGACTCTAGAGATTTTGTTTTCTTGATGATACAACAGAAGCGGAAACAAGAATGCATGACAGGTGACCCAGTTAAGCAGTGAGCATGCCCACTCCACAAGAAATTGAGCAGATCATAAGCCCCAACAGAGCCAAGAAACCATATTTCCTGCATTACAAATCAAGCAAAGAATGTTACCCAACGAAACACAGCCCCATTTGATTGATCAGTAGATTTGTATTTCAAGCAAACACAATAATTTCATGCATAATGAATGTGGTGAGTCTAGTCTAGGACACTCAGTTGTGCCTGGACAGAGCAGTAGTACACCAACTTCAGATTGATCATGCATTTTGTGGTTCGAGCAAACATAACTAACTGATGCGTGAGTTGGCAAGATCCAAGTTCAAGAAATTGCAATCAAAGTGGAAGAAGACAATGAATTTCTTGATCACGAAAGTGACTTTTCTGTGTTGGAAGAAGGATGTTTACCCGATGGATAGACGTTTCTGAGGATCACCGCTGGAGTAGCCTTTGAAATAGAAGATCCGAGTGATGCTGTAAAGAACTCCTAATGATGCAGCAATCACAGGATGTCTAATTCCTCCCAGTATCATCATCACGAAGAATATCGGCATCAATTCAAGGGAATTCTGGTGCCCTCTCTGCACCATCAAAGTTACCTCATTTTTAGCTTTTACCAATTCAACCTAATAATAGCATATAAATGAACCACAATTCACATTTAAACAAAGAAAATCATGGCATATTTGGTTGCTTTAACAACTTCTCAAGTCACCCCTCCTCGAATTTCTCTAGCTAAAACACAACACAAATTTTGTTATCCAGTACATAGTGATCCATCATGTTCATATACACCATCTTCAATCCACAGGATTTTTCAATTTTACTTCAAAAATCTTCTCCATAACACCCAAAACCATCTTCAATCCACTTGAGACTCAACTTCACATCCAGAATCTCCAGATTATTCTCCCACAACACCCAAATTCATCAAAAAAAATCCCAAAGAATCTTGCTCTAAATAATAAAACCATTCAAACTATAAAAAGTTACAAAGCATCAACAGAATGCAATAAGTATCAATTGTACCACACCTGCTAACCACACACCAAGAGCCTCAAATCGCATCACAGTTCATCTAGTGCAAGATCTACCAACAGAAAGAAAGGAAAAAAGAAGCGCCGCGCATACCTGGACGCAGTTGAAGAGCTTGGCTTCCTTGTTATCAGCTTCACTGGCATACATTGTAGGATAAGGCACGTTATACCTGCATTCCCAACCGCACAAAAATCACATCACAAAAAACCCCAACCAAAAAAAATAATCAAAAGCTAGAAACTTGAAAGGAATTATACTTCTTGCGGGCTCTGCCGACTTGCCCGGCCATCCAGAAATTGAGAAAACAATAGAAAACAAGAACAAGAACCACGTATCCGTATTCTCTCGGGAACAATTCAGTCGCAGTCATTTTGCGAATTCCTTTTGATAGAGTTTAGATCTCTGAAAATGGTGTGTGTTTGTGTCAACAAAGCGAAGACTTTTTAAAGGGTTTGTGGGCGAAGATTTATTGAGAAATGAGATAATAATGGTGGGTTTTTACGAGGATTTGGTTTGGTGTTTATAGCCGGCTTAGCCTTTTCATCCAAGCTACTCTTTAATTTATATTTATGAAAATATAATATGTTATAATAATTCTATCCACGTGGCTTTCTACATTTCCACTAAAAGATATATTATCATTTATCACTACTTTATTTCAATGAGAGAAATTTCTACACATTTTAGCTAGTTATTTCCTTAAAATAAATCACTAACATCGATCACAATTCTTTTATGATATTTATTCCGTACAAAACAAGTTCTTACTATTATTATGAGATTAAATATGTAAAAATAAACAGAATACTAATCCCAAATTTGTGAAGGTGAGAGTTAAGAGTAAAAGAAATACTCCAAAAAAAGAAAGTTAGAAGGTTGTAGATGTTTCTAGATTATAGGGTAATGACATGCATAATCGTGGGTGATAACTGATAAGTGATAAATAAATTAATTGTATTATTTTGGTCAAAGATAAAGTAGTTGGCCATGCCACCTCCATAAATATATGATTTTTAGGGGTATAAATGAGCTAAATTATTCGCGAACTAATCGAATTTCGACTCGATAAAAATTCATTCGAGTTCGTTTATTAAAAGAACCAAACTTAATCATTATAGTATTCAACTCGTGAGCTCGAGAACAAACCCGTTAACTAAAATTAATAAGAAATATAAAATAATTAATTTTATAAAAGTAATATATTTGATGATTTAAGAATAACAATAATGATAGGTCTTTTTAACAATGAGAGAATTTGAATATGGATATGATATTAATTTAGAAATAAATAAAATTTTCTTTCAAAATAGTAATGAATATTTTAAATATATTCCAAATTTAGAAAATTTGTTTAGGTTCGACTAAGACTTGATAAAGTTCGTGAACTTCAAAATGTTCGACAAAGAAGTTCAAAGCTCGACTTCATACTAAACGAATTAAAATTGAGTACAACACTACTCAACTCGAATCGGTTCAATTACAATCATATTGATTCCGTTCTTATCAATCGTTGAAGATATCATGTGGGATCCGATTCAAAGCAATTATAATTTGATTTGATATATATGGAAATATAATAAAATATTAGACAAGATAGTTGTTTCTTCCATTCCCATTAATTCAGTTCAACAAAGGTTAGAGTGGAGCAAGAAGAGGTGATGCACCAGTGAGCATACGCAGCCCAGATGAAACTGCGCAGAATCCGAGCCCCAACAACGCGAAGAATCCGTATCTCCTGCTTCACAAATTGCAATCTTAGTTAGCATGAATCATATGATTTACTTCGATGGAGATGGATTAATTGATGGAGACCGACCCGATTGTGAGGCGATTTTGGGGGCGGCCGGTGGAGTAGCCCTTGAAATAGAAGTAGCGTGCGACGGAGTAAGCAGCTCCTAGCGACGCAGATATCACAGGGTGGCTGATTCCTCCCAAAATTATCAAAACGAAGAACATGGGCATCATTTCCACCGAATTCTGGTGCCCCCTCTGCATCCAGAAGCTTCAATTTTCATGAAATGTTAGAAGAAATAAGTAATGAAATGATTCCAGAGACTGACCTGAACGCAGTTGAAGAGCTTGGCGTCCTTGTTTTCAGCTTTAATGGCGTACATGGTGGGGTAAAACACCCTGTACCTGCATCCCCCCCAAATCACACCTCAAAAACCCTAATTTACGAAATTGGTTTCAGCGTAAACCAGATTCATTTGAGTAGAAGATTTTACTTTTTCCTGGCTTCGCCTACTTTGAGAGACATCCAGAGATTGAGGAGGCAGTAAGCAACAACGACGAGAGCCACGTATCCATACTCGTTGCCTGCTACTTCTGCTCCACCCATGCCCCTTCTTCTCTTTTCTTTCTCTTCTTTTACCACAAATTTGTTAAACAAAAAAAAAGAATTGTTGGATGCAGGATTAATAAATAATGGAGTGTTTCTGATGAAGTCATCAGTTGATTGACTTTTACCATTTCAACACACGCAGGTCGGAGGAAGAACTATTTTTTAAGTAGGGTTGAATTTCCTCGAATCCAAATTTTACAAATTCTAGGTTTCTTGAGAGCTTCGAGGAGGGAGAGGTTGATTGAGGCGGAGGGGGGTCGGAGCGGCGTCGTTTCAGTATGATCTTGTTTTTCCGGCCGGCGAAACAAGGTTCAGAATTGTCAGATCTAATTGGGCTTTCAAATTGGGTACATCAAAATGGCCCAAAATTATATTTTTAAGTGTTTAATTTTGATTAAAGATTAGGGATGAGGATGAGTGCCGGCTCACGAGTTACTCGAGATTAGCTTGGTACTAACTGAGTCAAGCTTGAGCTACTCGAATAGTTGTTGAGCTTCATGATACTCAATTCGATAGGTATCATGAGTTTAATTCGAGTCCAAGTCGAACTTGGGTTAGAATTAGACTCACGAACTTTATCGAGTTCAATATAATTTTAACTTTTATTTCTAAATTTATTTTATAATAAATAATTTAAATTTTTTATTCTAATTTAAAATAAATTAAAAATTAAATTAAATTTGACATCAAATTGAGCTCGAGCTTAACTATACTCGACTTGTGATAACCCCTATTCAAAATAGTGGCCTAAATATATACTCTTATATTCAAACAACAAAGTAGATGAACAAAGTCACCCTACACTAATTTCCATTTGATAAAATAGAAATGAGGTGTTGATTTTAGGGGGATTTTTTTTTTTAGAATAGGTGTTTCTTTATTTATAGTTAATTGCTTTTTAACTAAATTTCTTGATACCACAAAATCAAGAAAAGGTATGTGTCGTCGTGACTTGCAATTGATGAGATCATCATGCTTAAAGTTCAAACTCCATTTTACGCGTTTTTTTTTTTTTGGATTTAAATTTATTCATTTGAATCTAAAAAAAAAATTTATTCATTTCACATACATGAATCTGAATTTTTGGATAAGGCATAAATTT
This sequence comes from Plectranthus barbatus, assembly GCA_026898455.1. NCBI lineage: Eukaryota > Viridiplantae > Streptophyta > Magnoliopsida > Lamiales > Lamiaceae > Plectranthus > Plectranthus barbatus. Next base: position 893,973 of record JAPKLW010000017.1, on the reverse strand, counting down.
AAAGGCAATTGATAAATAATATAATTTATTTTTGTAGATAATGTCATTTTTATTTAAGAATTAAATACACATTTTCACTTAAATAAATATGGACTACTCAAAGACTATTACAATGATTTGTTTTGTTTCACTAAATAATATATTTAGTTTTATTAACTAAATATATCATATTTTCAATTGTATTAAATGCAGTTCATATAAAATTTACTCATTTAATGTAAATAATGTTATTCCCTTATAATAGTATGAAATACATAAATGATGTAGTACATAGATAATATATTTAATTTTTATTGATTAAATACATAGATTTTTAATTCATGAATAAATTCATTCCAATATTTTAAATGATATATTTTTCTTCAAGGTAAATGATTTTTTTTTCTTTTAATGATCGAACATATCAATAAATAATAAATTTAATTTTTATTCAAATAGCATAATCTTTTGAGGTTTATCTCGCATAACTTTTGTAAGAGTCAAATTTAACAAAATCATTTCAATAATTCTAGGTTTATTATTGTTGGGGTATAACTGAACAAGTCCACTAAAAAGGCCCGAAATGAAGCCCTCATGCTCATATAGGTCGAAGAACGGGCCAGCCCAAGCCAGGCAGAGTAAAGAGTGATTGAGATAGCTCGCATGTGAGCAAGAACTCGCTAAAAGCAGTTAGACCAAAGTCACCGAATTGGACAACTCGACGAAATAAGAGACCTCCTTCTTAGAAAAATGAATTAAAGAGAATTGCTTCTGGTGAACCGCTCAACGGTCAAGAGGATGAAAGGATAAGCACGAAAAAATCTCGGAAGTCACTGAGAATAGAGACATTGCAACAGCCCCGATAAAGTCGAAGGTTGCTACCCAACAACTTCGATGAAAGTCTGGGAACCCTAATGCCTCCAAAACCTTTATAAATAGGCATTTGTAAGCCAAATTTCGACATCTAAATCTTTCTACGTTAATATTCTTGTGTTCATCGTCGAGCTCAACGCTACTACGATTGAAGCTCGATCAAGAATCTGGTAACATCGGGATAAATCTCCTGTTTCAATCGTACTATATTTGTCTGTTTCTGAGTCTGTTATTTGCAATTCGTTGCGAACTTGTGAGAGTGTTGGCCTTGGATTTTATCTTCCGAGCCTATTAGTTGCTGGATTGGTTTATGGATTGGGTCTCTGATCGGTACTCTGTTGGAGTGGTTATTATAACCCGACCCATCTATATATATTTAAACTTGATCCGGTTTGCTCATTTATGCGCTCAAACTCTAATCCGCTGCACTCTCTCTCTTAAATGTTCTCCCTTCTCTCTAGCATCTCGATTCTTATGTGGCTTGAGATATGGTTTCCGGTAAGAGATATCTTGAGCTTGAGGGTAGCCTGAGTAGCAGTGACCCGTAGTCTTATCCGCGGCCGGTCGGAAGGCAAAGACTCACAGGAGGTGAGTTCTGAGCCAATACAATTCCCAAATTGATGAGGCAAGGCTTCTGCACCCATCAGCAAGTCGAGAAGACGAAGGCGTGGTAAATCCGACTGAAAGACAATCCAAGCTTGAAGAGCGGGAGGGTTCGACCCCGTGCATTGAGCCTGGGCTCAATCAGAGCTCGGTCAGGATCCGGTGAGAATCTGATCGGAAGAACAGAGCCAGTATGCCTGATACCGAGCATATAACTCATGTTTGTCTGTTCCTCTTTCGCTATTTTCATTTCGATTTTATCTTGTTTATCTTTATTTCCTGCTTTATTCGGATCACGAGTTTCCCAAAACCCGTATCTGCATGAACCGAACTACAACAATTATTATTCCCCCTAAAAAAAAAGCTATAAATTAACAAAAGCTATATAAGCTGCGTGCGGGTGAAACGACGTTGTAAGCATTAAAAATCGAAGGATAATACTCCCTCCGTTCCGATTATATAGTCCGAGTTACTATTTTAGGGTGTTTCAATTATATAGTCAAGTTTATATATTTGGTATTGTTTTTATATGGTCATTTATCATTACATCCCTGAATAATCTTGGAAATGAGAATATTAAATGTAATATTATGAAAATGAGAGGTTAATCAATATTTTAAATAAGGGTAATGTTGGGAGTTTGTTTAAATATTTAATAATTTTTGACAAATGTGCAAGATCAAAGTGGACTATATAATTGGAACGGATGGAGTAATAAAAACTGCGGATAATGAATTTGTGTGAAAATACAAAAGAGAATATAATGAGACCGTATCCGTATAGTCCTTATCCGCACTTTTTGTCTAAATTATCTGAAATAGTCATTTTCTTATAACACATTTCAATTTTAGCCACTTTTATTAACTCATTGCAATTTTAGCCAAAAGTACAATTTTTAGCGTTGGAATTAGTTTACAAATCATTTGATTGCAATTATTCTGACTTTTATGTCTAATCTTTTAGTTAAAATTTGTTGTTAACTAATTTTATAGATGTTAGAACCAAAATCTATTTATTTACTCACAAAAAGAAATAATTAGGGTAGCTATCGGGTTTTAAAAAAATTAAAATGGAATAGCCAAGTCTCACTCGTGTTTTTTTTTTAAGAGCAAAATTCGATTAAAATGTTTTGGGGTCCACTGGAGTGCGAACCGAGTGCGACCGAGTGGGAACGGTTGCGACTCGGTCGCACTCAATTAATAATTTAATTCGAAAAATGGTGGGTCCCACACGATTGCGAACCGAGTGCGACCGAGTGGGAACGGTGGCGACTCGGTCGCACTCAATTAATATTTTAATTCGAAAATGTGTGGGTCCCACACGAGTGCGAACCGAGTGCGACCGAGTGGGAACGGTTGCGACTCGGTCGCACTCAATTTTTTTTTTATTTATATTTATATATTTTGTCGGTCCTACCGAGTGAGACCCGAGTGCCACCGAGTGGGATCGGTGGCGACCCGGTCTAACTCATGTTTTTTTTTTTTCATTTTTTAAATATATATTTAAATTTTAAAAATCTAATTCTTCCTATTTAATTTATAAAAATATATTTTGTATACTTTTGAGTTGATTTTGCACGAGAATATTTTACTTATTTTGCTATTGCATAGTAATGCAATAAAGTGTTCAAACATATTGATATGATGAGTCCATGCACACTGCATACCTATTATATAGGTTGTTGGAAATATTATGTGAAGAGTAATGAATCGTACATGATATTTTTGAAAATTTTGCAGAGATCAATTTTTTTTTATTTGATGAATTTTATTTCCTTCAACTATTTGCCGACACTCTGTATTACTTATATAATTGAAGTGAAGTTTGTGGTGGCATAAACATTTCTTCGCACTACATCTTTTGTTTCACTTTCACTTTCAGTCTCCGTCTATCTTCATCAAAATAAATTATTTTGTTTCTCAAAATGGAGAATTGGTGCAGCGTAATTCTTCACTACAATGGGCAATGGGATGACTCGTGCAACTACATTGGCGGACAAGAACGACTGGTTTATATACCAGTCGCCAACATTTCCATAGCCGCATTAAGAAGCAACATTCAACTTATTTTTGATGCGGAAGCCATACTCGGTGAGTATAATATTTATTACACTGCCCAATCCCGAAGTGGCAGATTTATGAAATCGTTGTTGGTGACGGATCTAGAGCTTCAACGATTGATTGCTCTTTATTCGGAGCCGCATGTTTATATTGTTATGAATTATACGGCGAGTACCGGTGTTGGGACTTCACATCGGCGAGTACCAACGTGCTGCTTACGCTTACCGATCGGTGGCATATCAACAAGCGATGGATAGAATCAATCAGAAGAAACCAGCAGCCTTTCAGAAACTATTGGATGTAGGACCAGCAGTAGACCCAAAATCAGCATGAGGCCCCTCATCATCATGTCGCCCATCATCACCATCTCCACTTCCTCCTGCATGGGTTGCTCGACGAAACAGAACAGGGAGACCGTCATCTCGTCTTCTGGTTGGGCGTACTGGATTCTCAGGCATGTGAAATGCAACGCCAATGGGATTCTCTTGCTGACTAGACAAATAATATGCAGTGCGCTCCTCGTCAGCAGTAGGATATAAAAAAGGCAAGGATGACAGCTGCAATAAGAAACGCAATTGTAAGTAAATATATTTAAAAATCTAAAAATATTTATCGAAATTACTTACATTCGGATCAGCAAAAAAAGTACTCCAATTCTTAACCTCTGGCCTGCTAAACTTCCAATTCAAAAATCTTGGAAAGACAATCGGCGTATTGACTGTACAACATTCAGCTGCCAGCTTCGGAATGGCCTCGTAAGACCACACCTACACAATTAAATGTCCTAGTTAATTAAAATTATCTCGCAACAATGATGCAATAAAAGTTAAAAATAATTTACCTGCAAAGCCCAGATCGGTCCACCGAGATGAAAGCTTTGACCAAGTTCAGCAACTGTGGTGGGAACATACGCGATATAATGAAGTAAAGACTGATACGCGTATGCACCCCATGGAAATCCACACCAAATATCCCACCTATCAAGTAATTCATACATCCAGGGCTCTATCTTGCGCTTCTCCGAATACCCAAGTACGAAGTACCATAATGCTAGAAGATTAGCCACCTTTAAGTACAAGTCATGTCTAGTTTTATCTACTTTCGTATCCTTGAATAGGCCTAACAAATCCCTCGCACTAATAGACCTACCACCACAAAACTGTACATACACTGTAGTACTAGATGAGTCATACTGTCCAGCAACATCAAAACTACTAGATCCAAACATAAAACCAGTCACTAGAGCAAACTCCGTCACCGAGAATCTAATAGGCTGACGACCAATTAAAAACCATAACTCATGTGGGTTGGGAGATCTAATTTGGTAACTGAATAATTCTAAAAGTGCTTGAGATGCACTTGGACCCTGCTTTTTCCAATTTAATAATTTCCCAAAAGGTCCATTTTTAAACTGTTCTACTAACTGCCCCCCTCCTACAGACCGTAATGTTACATCTATGTGATCTAATACCGAAACTTTAGTGCATAAGTTAATTTTACTAGATGCACCATGTAAGTCACGTCTAATCCATTCAATCTGCACATATAATACCATCACAATTAAAATATGATAAATTAACCATAAAAACTATAAAAATTCCAACTAACCACAAAATCAAAATACAACACAATTTCTTGAAATAAACAACAAATATAAATCCAACATTTACACGAATAATTCTATAAATAAATCCACGAATAAATCCAACATTTTCACGAATAAACAACAAATATAAATCCAACATTTACACGAATAAACCACAAATATAAATCAATATATACCTAATAAACCACAAACAATTTCCATCAAAAATATCTTAAATAATTCAACATTTATCAACAATATAAATCCAAAAATAAACACAATTAAACAAATTAACAACACACATATTCTACGAATTTAACTACATATATAAAACAAATATTCAAATTTAGTTAATAACCTCAAAACCATCTGCCATGGCGACGGCAACGGCGACGGCGACGGTGCTGGACGGGCGGAGGAGCTCGACGGCCGGCGGTTTGGCTAGAGAGACGACTTCGAACGACTGCGATTCAGTTTCTTGACAAAAAAATGAACGACTGCGAATTGGGGGGGACCAATTTAGGGTTTAATTGACCCTTTAAATATTTTAATTTTTTTTGACCGAGTCGCACTCGGTCGCACTCGGAGTCGCTACCGAGTGGGCCCCTTTCTCGGATTCACGTGTCGACAGCGAGTCGCACTCGGGGTCGCACTCGGTCGCACTCGACAATTTTTTTTTTTTTTCTTTTAATTTTCAAGAAAATTGTTTTATTACATTTACCGAAATTTAAATGCGATCGCACTCGGTCCCCCGACATTTTTATGTATATATATATTTTTATGTTTTTTTGTCAAATCTCATGATTCAAATAACCTGAAAAGGTTCACCAATCTGAAAAACGTACTTTTGGCTATATTCGTGAGATGTGCATAATATTGGCTAAAATGAATATGTGTTATAGCCAAAATGACTATTTTGTGTTTTCACTCTATCTTTTATGTGCCCAATTCCCCACATTTCACGCGCTCTCTACCACTTTCCTTTTTCTAATTTCGCTTATTATTTTTTACAATTGTTTTATGGAGTATTTTTCATTAACAGAAATCGGGAGTTATTTTTGCTTCAAAAAATGATTTTAGCCTTTTTCCTTACCAATTTTTTACTTCATTCATTACGATTATATAATTCAATTTGATGTTGCACGTTTATAAAGAAATATTTAAATAAACTTTCAACATATTCTTATTTAAAAAATTAATTAATTTTTTATTTTTATAATATTATATTTAATATTCTCATTTTAATTACCAAAGAAAAATATCAAATATAAAAATTGGACCATATAATTAAAATATCTTAAAATTGTAATTTTAACTAAATAATTGAAAACAAAGCGAATATAGTTTAATATGTGGGTCGAGTAGATTTAGCTATTAATATTTATATATAACGAGTAGAGGATATCACAAGTTGAATCAAGTTGAAAATAATTAAACTTAAATTTGAGCTGAATTATGGAACTTAAATTTCTTAAATTTAATTTTGATTTATTATTATTTTTATGTAAAATATTTATATCATAGTTAGGGATTTAATTAACTAATAAATTGAATGTAAATATTAAATTTTATTAAATTCGACAATATTCATAAAATAATCAAACAAAAAATTCTGAAATTTTGATTCGACTCGATTAACACGAGTTAATTTCGATTTATTTTTTTTATAAATTGATCTCAAATAGTATAGGGGTTATTTTAATTCATCCACCTTATTTCATTTTCTTCAAGCCCTCTATAATATTATGTCATAATCACTAAAAGAAAAAATCGATATTAAAGATCTAAACTTTGAGTATAACCTAAACCAAATCATTAAATAATAAAAACAATAACTTATTAGTGAAAGTGTATTTAGTAGATAATTATAGGGGTGAGCATGAATTAAATCAACTCACAAGCTATTAGGAATTAATTCGAAAAAAAACAAATTCAAAATCAACCAAATATTAACTATGTCGAGCCTGAACTCGAATTATTCGAATAGTTATCGAATTTTATGTTTCTCGACTTAATAGACTAGTAAACTTTACCAAATTTAAATTCTGAGTCAAATGTGTGTTCGAGCTAGGCTCACCAACTTAATATACTTTAAGTTGACGAACCTAATCAAGTCGGGTTAGAATCAGGGGCGGCGCCACCCCAGGGCTGGGGGGGGGGCGCCCGACCCCACGAACCAGTATAAGGAAGTTTTTTTATATATACATATATCTATAGCATGAATGTGAATTTAAAAACAGACTCCTTAATTCAAAACACCGACCCCTCTGTCCAAAAGAAAATACTGTATTTTGGCCCAAATAGATGTAATGTCCATTAAAAACCTTACCCAACATTGAATAAAATATTTGGCCCAACACCAAATTAAATAGATGGGCCACTTTTCTTTTTGTTTCATATTATTTATTTAAATAAAAATAATTTGGTGAAACATTGAATTAGAGAATCTGGCCCAACTTTCAATTCAATAAAAATGCACGAACGAAAGAAACAGAAACAAACGAACTAAAAAAACCCTTCACAATTGTTCTCAAATTCAACAAGCGATGGACGTCGCTCTTCAAAACTGAAGGACGCCAGCTCTTTATTCACAACTCACAAGTTCGTCATGATGTAGTCTTTATTTTGTATCCAATACTAATGATGACGAGATAATTTATAAATAATGATTATTGCTGAATTTTTAACTTAATTATTAATTGTAATTATTAATAGAATTTGTTGATTATTATAAATTTGTATATTTACATGTAATACGAAATATGATTATAGGTTTCCAAATTCATCGCTGAGAGTTTGACTAATTCGACTTCTAACAAGGAGAATGATATTGATAGTAGAAAAAATAGTTCTAATAAAATTTGCACTGTCAAATAAAGATATTATTAGCGATCCGACATTGTGGAAACCAATTAAAAGTTATCATACTAATTTTAGCGATAAATTAATGAGACAATATTTGGCAAAATGCCCTTGTCAACCATATGAGCATGCTTATTCCTCAATTTAGCAACATTAACATGTCATGTCAAAATTATTTGTTCCATAAATTTATTTGACCATATTAGTGTGTCTAAAAATGTTGCATATTGTTTATGATGTTATTTGTTTGCTCAAAATAACCACAAATACGAGGATAATACATTTACCGAAATGGGTTTAAGAATTGAAAAAAAAACAATAGAATGGTTTTAGATTAGTTACGTTCATTGATAAAGGAGTTTTTGCAAATGTTTAAACTGAAATAATTTTGCAACGGTATTAGAATATGATATCAAGGAGATATCAATTGTCAAATTCTTGTAGTATCTAAGTAAATATCGAATTTATTTGTCGTACATTATTGTTAGTACAAAAATAATTTATTTTAAAATTTTATATTATTTAGACTAAATTATTTTAAATTAAAAAAATATATATTATATTGACAGTGTAGTGCAGCCCCCACGACGTGAAAATCCTGCATCCGCCACTGGTTAGAATTTAGCATATTCAACTCCTGATCACCCCTTAATAATCGGAGATATAATGATACCATGTATGCGACGCTCGGCACAGGGAGAGTGAGCGTGGCACACGATCCTTCCATTTCTATCATTCATTGTGGGGCATACCCTCAATAACATTGGATAACTCCGAATCTCAACTATACCTCCCAAATCTTGCTCGTTTTCATCTTCAATTCAATTATTAACCCCCCCTCCATTTTCATCTTTATTTTCCTCTCTAATTCTTATCTGCGCTCCATGTGTCTACGTCTCCCATCATTTCATTTTCAATCCCTATTGGAATTTTATTTACTTCCAATATTAATTACTATATATATATGTAGTGCATGGTGCATAGCTGGAAAGAGAAAAGGTATGGGTTTATTATAATAATATATGGAGTCCCTTTTGAAGCAAACTGCGGTTCACGATCCCCGCCGCCGCCTCCGCCGCCGTGAGGTTCATGGTTCTTGCAGCGTTTCAAGTTCGGAAAATTATGATGATGATGAAGATGATGATGAGGAGGAGGAAGATGTGGATCTTCTAGAATCTTCTTCTCCTAGCCCTTTGCAAGACATGTCTTCTTTACTTCTCCAACTTCCTCTCAAGTAAACTCCTATTTCTACTTCCCATATTCCAAATTCAATAACAAATATAAGCATGGAATCATTTTTTTTTCCCACCAAGATCATAACATTTTTATAATCCCTTTTAGTAGAGAAAGATCTAGGTTTTACTTTTTAGAATGATTTGATATTTATATGAAATAACTCAATATATTAGTAACTTTTAAAAAGAAAAAGAGTATTGGTGTAAGTGGCCGAGAATAAAGAAAAAATTGAAAAGGAAAAAATTGATTTACTCGTTAACTTTAGATTTATATATAATCTTGAAATCAAATTCAGTGTGAAATGTGAGAATGAAAAGAAATTCAAAGTTTTTTCTTTTTTATTTGTGAATTTTTAGATATATATATATATATATAATATTTTAGTTTATAATTCTTTTTATACATTTTATTATTCGTATTAACTGAAATTTTTATTTAATTACGTATTTTTTTAAAGTAAAAAGCCAATGGAGTCTTAACGAAAAATTATGTATTTAAATAATCCGAAAAGGAGATGAGAAATTAAATGTATTTTTAAGTGAAGTTTGTATGTGGATGGATGATTGATTGATAAGAGATGAGATTAAGTTAAAAAAAATTTATAAATAAGAAAAAAAATGAATTCCATTCATTAAATTTTAATAAATTAATGCTTATTGTATTTTAGTTATTTTTTTATTATTGTGTTGCTTGATTGTGCTTCACTTATTATAATTATTGATTTACGGATATAATTTATACTTTCTTTTTTACATAGGACTTTTTCTAAGCTGATTCGCTCCTGATTGATAATTTGATGTATATACAAATATAGGAGAGGGTTGTCAAAGCATTACAGTGGGAAGTCAGAGTCGTTCACGAGTTTGTCGAGCGTGAAGAGGGTTGAAGATCTTGCCAAACTAAACAAGAATCCCATTAACAAGAAGCTCAAGCTCTGCAACCCATCTTCTTCTTCTTCGAGGTCTCATTTTTCTTCTCTCATCAATGGAGGAATTGAAAATCATCATCATCATAATAATGATGATGATGATAAGCCTCACCTTTTCCCCCACTCTATAGATCAACGGGTAGCTTAATCCACTAATCCCTTTTTGTTTATTAATTAATACTATCATTTTGTTTTCATTACTTTTCTGATGAAATATGTATAATTATGGCCTACTAATGAGGATGATAAAGTTTTCTGCTGATTATAGTTACCACTTTTCTTTTTTATTGGGCTTTTCAGAATTAGTGACAATATAATTGTTGAAAGAAGTGGTAATTTAATCATCTTTCACTAAAGAGCTAGCACCCACTACTTTGATTAGTTTCAATATTGTTTTTCTTTTATTAAATAATGCAACTATTGTGATTAAAGATGCCAAATTCAATTTAAAACCAAGTTTAAAAAGAAAATGGATTAAAGTGGAACAATTCGATTGGTTGCTAGTTGAATAGTTTGGCAATCCAATAAAATTAGCCTAAAATTTGGCTGCGTTTGGTTTAATTAGATTATATTGAATTATTGATATTGTTTATTAATATTTATATTATGATTTATTTTTAATGTACAAGCTATATATTTTTAACGGGTTGTAAATTATACTAGTATCTGATAAAATATAATTTTATGGGTAGGGATTTTCATAATTATACTAGTTTTCGCGGTGCGTATATATTCTTTTTTATAATTTATCAATAATAAATATATAAAATATTTTTCTAAATGTCATATATACATAATAATAATTTCACTAAAATATATTGTAGCTTATTAAATAAAATAAAATTATTACTATTTCATTATGTAATCAAATACATTGTAAAATTGATATTTTGGAAAAAGTTATATTAATTTTAGATAATGAAATATTCCAATGTTATCGTTGGCACATGCATGATTGAAGTAAACATATACCTTGACTTTTTTTTTTTACTTTCAATTTATTATAAAAAGATATAAAATGTTGAAGTTCAAATGCACCAGAATTTAACTTTTATATTAGTATTACAACTTAAATTGTGCATAATATATATATATATATGAAAAATATATTGATATAATAACTTCTCTTTGAAAATTCTTTTTAGTACAACGAAATCTCGTAAAAACTTTGTTGTTGGCCATTTTAAGGTAATATTATATTTAGAAAGAGATTCAATGCTAAAAATCAGTTTAGAATAAATAAAAGTGAATCAACAATAGTCTTTTATAAAAATCAATTATTTGTTCTTGCTTAGGGTAGTAATGAATGTATTTTACATATGATCAAGAGGTCATAAGTCTGAGCTTCTTAGGGATATTTGAGTATGTAAGTTTAAATAAATGCATTACTATTTATAAAAAATAAGAGAAAAGAAATTAATTATTCGTCCACTACTTGGGTGTAGTTGTGAAAGTACATTACCTGTGATAGGGGTGAGGAAAACCAAACCTAAATCGTCAATCCAAACTGAACCGTTGGGTTTCAAGCAGTTGGGGTCTGTTAAAAAACACATGTGGTTTCGATTCAGAGTACATTTTAAAAATATTTTTGATTATCGGTTTGGTTCAATTTGGGTTTGGTTACAACCGAACCGCAATCCATATACATATATAAATTATTAAATATTCTGTATTTATTTATATTATTATATATTTTATATCTAAATAAATAATAATTTTTATTTTTGGCAAAATGCAGAATACAAAGTTACAAACTCAAGTTAGTATAGTTACCTGACGAAACCCTACTCCAGACTCCCTCGCTCAATCGCTCACCCTCATGCCTCAGCCCCTCAGCTCGTGCACGCCGCTCAATCCATCCAAGCCCTTGCTCAATCCCTCACCCCTACTCAAGCCCCTCACGCATGTCGCTCTTTCTGTCTCGTCTCGCCGTCCCTGTCGCCTTACGCTGCTCACCAATCGCCAACTTGCAGCCTCGCGGCCCTCACTCAATCCCTCACCCTCAACCCCTACGTCAGCCCCTCTCACATGCTGTTTTTTTTTATTGTGATTATGAGATTTTTTTAAATATTTTTTGGGGGGTTTTCGGTTCAAACCAAAATCAAATTGAAATCGATGATTAAGTGCGGTCTACATATTTTGATTCGGACGGTTCAGGTTAAATATTTAAAAAATTGCGGGTTTGCAGTTTTGCGGGTTCAGTTCGGATTTCAAACCGAATCGCCTGTTTCCTCACTCCTAACCTGTGATAAAGAGATTATGAGTTTGAGCTTTCTCAGGTGCATCTAAGAGTGAGTTTAAATTAATGTATTGATGTTAGAAAAAGTCATTTATTAAACTAATTATGAAACTTAAGAAGGCTTGTCCATTGAAATTAGTGGATTCCCGATTGAGTTCGGAAGAGAGGACGTAGGACTTTGATTTTGAACCACTATAAATATCTTATGTTTTACTCGCTTTATTTAAGTTTATGTACTTTAGTTTCCAAGTTTATTTTGAAACCTTCAATACTTGACTAAGTATTGAAGAGCATATTCTGAAACTTAAGTAATATTTCCGAGCTAAACTGACTTTTATTAAACTGAAAACTGAGTCTCAGTCAGTTTTCAGAACCAAGTTTAAGAGATTATCATTTTCGCTGCATATTTACGTACTCTAATTTCGGGACCAACAACTACTGTAAAATCTAATAACAATAAAATGAGTTATGCTCAACACATCAACTTGAAATACATTCCCAAAATTTAAAAATAATACAATAAAATATATTACTCTAGGAAAAATATAGTTTCAATTTAACTGAAAACTAATACTATCATATCCTCCTCCGTTTACTCCGAAAAAACGGTTGATTGAATCTTTTCCACCAAAATGCACCTACTACAATCAAATCTAAAAAAATTCTAAAACATTGTTTCATATCTTACTTGTCCAAGACAACATGTACTCAAAATAAAATGTTGTACACTATTTATACACTCTTTAGATAATTTTAATATTAATTATGCATATTTATTATCTTTAAAAAAAAATTATGTGAGGGAAAAAATACTTTATATAAATATTATTTTTATGTATATACAGATACAAAATGCTAAATGGAACAAAAAATAATTAACCAAAAAAAAAAAACAACTAACTGAAATTGTTAACTTACAAATTCATCAATCGAAATAAATGGGAAAAAATAAAAAATAAGATTAATTTGATAATAAATACGGATCAACAATGAAATTAATGATTTAATATATATGCATAAATGAAGAATTAGTTAGCTTTAAAATAATCTTCTCAACCAAATCTATATGTTACAAACGTTATTATTTATTTTAATTCTATAAAACCGATGAAATGCACATATTAAGCTCTATTATTAATGTGCAATTTTAGTGATAGTGCAATTAAATAAAATATATTATAATAATAGACCAACAGAACTAAAATATGAACTGGAAAATGATAAGATACTTCTTAGAGCTAGTAATAAATTTAGTTTAGAATATGATTTTTCTTAGAATTTGTTTATTAAATTACTATATCCAATTTCCAATTCTATAAAATCAAATTATATTATTATATATGTAATCTTTAAAGGAAATTGATAATATAATTAATATGAATCTCAAGCAAGTAAATGAAAGATGTTATAGTATGAAAAAAATAATTATTGTAAAAGGTGTTGAGTTCATTAGGACCAATATTTATAATAAATTAAAATTTGTAAATATTGATTTGTACAAAGCTATTTAGAATATTATGTATTCAATCTATATATTATGGTATTGAGCTAATATCATAATCTACGTAATAACATAAAATACTTGATGATGACAAAAACTGAGCATAACAATAAATGTAAAATAAATAGAGAACTCATATTTGAATGAAGATATAGTGAATTATCATTCTTTTTAATGCACATAAGAGAACAAAATTAGACAACTCATTTTTCCTTCTCTTTACTATTCGTGTCCACCCAACTCTTTATTCTGCCATTTTCGTTATGCCTCAAAGCAACATTGTGTACTTCTTTAGCTTAATTTCCTCTCACAAGTGTGTCAATTGAAGTAGGTTTGGACTCTCGATCTCAATTATCTTGAAATACTGTGAAATATAGAAGCACATTTTTTGAAGAGGCATTTGCACTGCGACTGATTTAATTTCAATTGCCTTGAGGCTAGGAGTATGTTAAAAATAATCAGGATACAATCATCTATACATGAAAAATACCAAAACACACTAATCCTTTCGCAAAACACATGAAAAATCAATCTAACAATGCGTATAATGAGTGTTAAAAAAATAAATTTAACAGAAACTATGTACAAAATGAAAATGATGATGAATATTCATAGTGACAACTACTCACACAAACATAAACGTCTAGCACTAATTATGCTTATATTTAATTAGGTCATTATATGATTGATTTTGTTAATTAGGAAAAAATTTGTAAAAAATTTATTTACACATCTTTTTGATTGCTTAATCTCGATTCATTGAGAAAATTGATTTTTTACTAATCCCATTCTTTCCATATTAGATTAATAGTGATAGTTACTTTCCATATTCACATTAGTAATTATTTTTGGAAGATTTCTTAGGCGGGAAAAAAAAATTGATAGAGAACCTGCTTTTAGATATATATAGATTATGTCAAATGATATTATTTCTATATTCTCATTAAAATAAAAATTATAATTATGTTATATATTATTGTCAATGTACTCTCCACCCAAAAAAATAAATTATTTTTCCTACATTAATGATGGGATAAAAATAGTGTAAATTTGTACATTAAAAAGCCGATTAAATTGTGTACATTAAATTGTTTCGCCCTTTTTTTTTAGTTTTTTTATCTTAATAGACAATTTTTCTTTATTTTTAAAATAAAAAAAAATTAGAGTGATATCCTTGATAAGTTATTTAAATATAATTTAATTTTGTGAATTTTGTATGTTCCCATTCGTAGATTTTATCACATAATTATTAGAACATACAACAAACTACATAAATTATTTAAATATGTAAAATTTATTACATAAATTTTTTATGTATATAAATAATTCTTAAACTTGTCAACTAACTACATGTTCATCAATAGTTTTTAAATAATATCTCCTAAATAAATATTTTTAATTCATCTTTTTAGTGTATGCTTTTTTATCTACATAAATATAGATGCAAATTGCTCAAAATGGACAAATTATGGATCTACAATGTGATTAATTATGTAATCTCTACATAAATAAAAAATTAATAAAGAATTAGCTACATTCTTATGTAGCTAATTAATTATGACATTCTTATTTCTTTTGGAGCACTACATTCCTAATTCTATCCAATCATCTTGTCAAGATTTCTCACTATGAAACCCATTGATAAAGAAGAAAAAAATTTTCTCATATTAGCTGCCATCACTATAGCATCTTTTTCTTCTCACTTATCTTGATGAGGCCTACACGCAAATTCATTAACGCTTGTTGAACCTCCTCTCATGAACCTGCAAATAATCGTAAAGAAATTATGAAAAATTTATAATATTATCATAAATATTGTTTAAAATCAATAATAATCAATCATTAAAAAAAAACTGTAATCTTATCCATAATATCATCTTTTAGAATAGCCAAAACTGAAACTACAATGAAATACAAAAAAAATAAAAAACTTAACTAATGAATATAGATCAATTTCTCCAATAAAAACTAATGATGGGAATATGTTACCCGTAATCTCTATTCTTCTGCATGATCGAAAGCTGATCTTCTGAGGTAAATTTGATAAAATTAGAGTTCTATTTATAGGGTGAAACATGGTTTAAGTGAAAAGGTTAATTTACATAATTTTAGGGGATGAAATTAAATAATAAATGTATTTATGGTGTAATTAATGATATATAAAACGTTTGCACCCATATTGTGCCAAATAATGTTATATTTAATATATCGTTTTAATTCATTTTCAATAATTAAATAAATTCATTTTTAGAATATTATTGAAAAAAACTAAATAGATATATAGTTATTAGTTGTCATTTTTGTAGCTTATTGCTTATAAATTTAATATTAATGAAGAGATTATGTCAAATTCTTTCCATGTTCATTTGATAAAAATGTGTTAACAAAATATCAATCAAATATTTACTCAGTCATTAAGATTTAAGCATAATCATAGTCAATCACACTATTTTTGCAATTTCCATTAATGCTGTTTTGTTTTGTGAGAAATTATTTTATTATGGTCCTATCCTATCAATCAATTTATGTAATACGTATAAAAATACATGTTTACATACTTACCTTATTAATTATTTTCTAATATTTTTATAATTAATTTTTCCCCTATAAAATTATTGTATTACATGCTTAGCATATTTATTTTTTGTTTAATAGAGAAATTAAGTCGAGTTCAAGATAAATCATCGATGATGGTGAAAAAATAATAATAAAATTAAAGTATATTGAATTGATATATTTATTATTTATAATTGTTAATTCAATAAAATAATAAATTATGATATTTAAACAAAACCTTTATGAAACTAATTATTTAATTAACATATAAATAAAAAATGACTATTTATATTTTTTAAAAATAAAATCTATCTATGAATATTTCTTCTAATATATTCAATAAAATAATTAATAATTATTAAACATGAAATTTAATGATTAAAAACTTACCATATTTGCTCATTCTTACTTAATATACTATGTAACTATTTTAGGAAACTGGTTTTGGGGGGAAAATTTTTTGGGGAGGGGTTTTGCCTTTTAGTATATATAGATTGTGGTATATTCCTAGGTTCACAATCGATGTGGGATATTCAACACATGCCTCTCGTGCATAGCGTGAAGTTTCACGGGGATTCCATTACCGGGATAAATCGGATCCCACATCTAACCAGACCGACTCTGATACCATATAAAGATTTCAATTTCTCCTGATAAAATTGACTTATAAAGAAGGGATCTTCACCATTATATGATGGTATACTCTCAGGTTTACAACCGATGTGGAATATTCAGCAGTTATTTTATTATTCAGCATAACATGTACATGAAGATATTTGAAACTAAAAATAAATTATGTGAAGCTTCATTAGAGGTCCAATGTAGAGCATAAATAGGAAGAGCATGTGACAATTGACATTCATAATGCAAAATCTCATTGCGAATATTCTCATGTGGTGGCTCAAATGTTTTTATTCAATTTAGGTGTTATTTACTTATTTCTATAACATTGTATGTATTTTATAAATTTGTAAATAGAAGACAAAAAATAAAATTTATGTTAAATAAAATTAAGTTTTAAATTGATCACAACAATAAATAAGATAAATTTAATTATTAAAAAATAAGTGTAGGGGCCAAATTTTGGCCCAAAAGAAAGACAAAAGGCCCATTTACCTTATAAATTAGGGGTGGAAATATGTCAGACTATCTGATATGGGCCTACGTTCCGGCCTACATAAGAGATTATTAGGCCTGACCTGGTTCATAAAAAGATTGGGTTTGAGCTTGTTTAAAAATCTATATAGTCAAATATACTCGGGCTCGGATTTTGAATCTGACATTCCAAGTCTAAGAGGTTGATCTACTTAAATAATATATTATTTAATCATTAAATATATTCATTATTTAATATTAAATACTAAACTCAAATTTTAACACGATTTTAATATTTGTACTAGTAAATATACAAAAAACATATTATTACATCACTAAAATTAAATATATTTATTTATGTATTTCTTCAAATAATATTTCATAATTCGAATAAAAAGACTATTTTGCTAGATGTTCACATAAAAAATATGTCGTCATATATAAACTTGTTATTTTGGTTATTACAACGTATTTGTTTTTAATTCTAAAAAATATTGTGTAAATAATATTTATATAAATTAAATAAAAATAAGCAATCAAGAATTTCAATTTATAAAATTGAATAAATTATTTATAATTTAGGGGAAGGTCTTAAGTTAGGCACACCTAAACAGTTTAAGCGGGTTTTATCCATTAACCCAAGTCAAACCCTGATTGAGGATTAATAAACTCTATTTGGGATGGGTGAACCCATTGAGTATGAATAAAACCCGCATAAACCGTTTAGGCGTGCCTAACGCAAATTTTTGCCATAATTTAAAAGTTTAAATATATTTAAAATTACTAAACAGGTAATAGGCCAAAAGCTCGAACAATATTACTAAAGATGTCAGATCTAAACTTTTATAAAAGTCTTTGATAGTTAATAAACCAAACTCTGATTTATTGAATTTTTCGCAGACCTAAACCTACGGAATAAAACCTAGTATGACCCGACCTATTTCCACTCCATGTTATAACATCCAAACGTTTTACTCAATCAAGTGAGTCAGCATGTGCTACCCATTACTAGGGGTGAGCAACGGTCGGTTCGGTCTGAAAACTGAACCGAACCGTCCAAACCGCCAAATCGCAAATCTTAAAAAATCAAACCGAACCGCACCGCTAGGATTGTGTAAACCACACCGAACCGAATGGGCGGTGTCAGTTTGGTTTGGCGGTTTGCACCGAACCGAACCAAACCGCACCGAACCGCACGGTTTCGGTTTAAACCGAACTTTTTCCACATATTTTTTAAAATGCTTGAATTAAAACATATATTTTCATGTTCCAACATTCATTAAAAGTCAAAATACATCAAATACAATCCCACAAGTTCAACAAACAAGTCTAACTCATAAATCCAAATACACAAGTTCATAAATAACAATTCAAATCTAAGTTTAAATCTACAAATTCATATCCAAACCGCCCGAACCGAACCGAAACCGAACCGCCAAACCGAACCGAAACCGAACCGAACCGCCATATTTTGGTTAAAACCGAACCGAACCGAATTTTAGCGGTTACGAAAATACTAAACCGAACCGCACCGAAATTAATATATAAACCAAACCGAACCAAACCGAAACCGCCGGTTTACGGTTTGGTTCGGTTTTGCTCACCCCTACTCATTAGGCAGAATATCCTATCAGCATAATTACATAAATACCCCTGATGGTACCACTTTTATGTACAGCGCAATACAATAGAATGAGGCTGGAAAATTGCTGGATATTTTTGTCATCTAATGAAGTCACAAACAACTACGCAATTACGCCCTATTTGTGGATTAGGTAGTTGTTAGTCCTCATCAGATCATACGCTAATCCCACTATTAACATATTTATATGCACAAAAGTGTCGACCTAATCTTTCGTTTGTGACGAAAATTAGGAGACACCATAAGTGATAATGACCTTAGATTCTCTCTTTTGTCATTGGTAAAAAATCATCTCTCTCTCCATGATCATAGTCTATATATAAATATATTAATGATTGTGGGTAATAAGCTAATCTAGAAAATAAATACTCTAATCCATAGAAGTTTAATCGAATTTTAATTAAGTCTGAAAAAGATTTTTAAGTATTTGTAATTGGTGTGGCCTTTGGTTTTGGGCATTTTAATTATGTGGCCCGGTACAGCCTCCATTCCAGTTCCTAGCCCACTCTTGGTTGTGTTTATGGACTGGATACGTGGTTCGGGTTTCGGTTCGGGTATGAGCGGTTAGGGGCGGTTATTCGATCTCCTTACTATATATATCGTCTGACCCGATTTCTCTTTCAGATTACGCGAAACCTAACCCTAGATCTCCGCCGCTCTCTCTCTCTCTAAACAAACCCTCGCTCTCTCTTCTCTCTTGACTTCCGGTGTCTGTGAGTGATGTTCCGGCGAGCCCTTAGTGTAGTTGAGAGTCTCGAACCCTAAAGCCTTACCTTACTTCTTGTCTGTGGCCGGAGGAGGGCAAGGACTCGCACACAGGTGAGTCTGAGCTAACACATCTCGTCCCTTCGATAAGGCAAAGGCGTGGGTATATTGGTTCGAAGGTCCAAGCCGGGAAGAGTCCAAGGCGGTCAAAGCTTGAAGGCCGGTGACGATACCGGTCGAGGAACCCTAGTCCAATCAGGACTAGGTTCGGGGTCCGGGAGTAACAGGTTGGAAAACGGGTCGGCAGGGCCTGATACCCAAGAGTGGTATCAGAGCCAGGTTGCTGCGGACCCGCACACCTGCTCTCGTTGCACCCGCGTCGTCTGTGCCCCAGGGCACGCGAGGTAGGTCGGGCGCACCCTCTTCCAGGGGCCCCGCTCAGGTATAATTCCTCTCTTCCCTATCTCCTTCGTCCTGATTCGGTCGATAGATTGATTAGGGTTTACTGTCCTTTGATTTTCCATTTTTAGTTCTAGGGTTCAGTAGATCGGTCCGGATAACCGCGATCTGCTGAACATCCTACTCACTGGTCCGGATAACCGCAGTGAGTTAGGATCCTGTGGTTTCTTGCGTGTTACTTTGTGTTCTTGTGTACTGTTAGGGTTAGATCTTGGGCTATATCGCTTTCCGCTGCAATATCTTGTCGTTCTATGCTCTGAAAATTTGTTTGATAGGTGATACTTGTTCCTACCTGCGTTTTTCCATAACCTGATATCTAAAATTGTGATATATGTCTTCATTACTTTCGTGTGTGAATAAAAACTTTGTGTTCTTAGTACAGTGTCATTTCCTGGATATTCCTGATTCTATTACAACGTGTAACTGTGTGATTCTGTGCATTCTTTGTGCCTTGTGTGCCAATTTTTTTTTTAATATGGCTTCTGGCATGTCTTCGCACGGTTTTACCCCCCTTTAATGGTAAAACTGACTTTACTATCTGGAAACAGAAAATAGAATGCTTAATGATACAACAAAAGGTAATAAGGGCCCTTACTGCTCAATACCTAGATATTGACACTGCTGAGAAACGCATAGAAATGGATGAATTAGCTCGTTCCATAATAATACTAAATCTGTCAGATTCGTTCTAAGGAAAATTGGCAAGGTTAAGACAACTAAAGAGCTGTGGGATAAGCTAGAAACTCTTTTTTACAGAAACTTCAATTCCCAGTAAGATGTACCTACTAGAAAATCTCTTTAGGTTTAAATTAGACCTTAATAAAGACATAGATGAGAATTTAGATGTCTTTAACAAGCTAATTCAGGACATTAAGCTCACAGGAGATGAGCATATAGATGAATATGCTCCTATAGCCTTATTGAATGTCATACCTGATTCCTACAACGATGTTAAGTCTGCCATTAAGTATGGCAGAGACTCAGTGAACCTAGAAACTGTTATGAGTGGTCTCAAAAGCAAAGAACAAGACCTTAAGAGAGGTAGGGCAAGAAACAAAGGCAATAATAATGAAATCCTAAACGTAAGAGGTAGGTCTAAGACTAGAAATGACAAGAATAGGTCCAATGATTCTAGGGATGGGAAGAAGTATCAGTCAGACAATAGGAGTAGGTCCAAATCCAGGTCTAAGGGAAGAAAATGTTATAATTGTGGTGAGTATGGCCACTATTTTAGGCAGTGTAATAAACCTAAGAGGGAAAGGGGGGAGTCTAGTAACTCCAATGTAAATGCAGCAAAAGGAGACAACTTAGGTGATGTATATATGCTTTATGATACTGATTACTTGAAATCTCTGCCCTCTGCTTATGTTTATGCTGGAAAATTCTGTTCTACTGAGTGGGTTGTTGACTCTGGCTGCACTTACCACATCTCACCACACAAAGAACATATGTAGAAAGATTACTACATATCTAATTTCCTTCTTAGGTTAGATTTAACCATATCTGCTCCAGATATGTATGGAAAAGAATATATTTTTTGTATGACAAGATTTAGATCTATCTTATCATATTGAATCTTGTTTCCTTGCAAGATTTAGATTTAGATCTATTTTATTTTTTCGTTTTTCAAATTTTACCCATAAAAAATGGCGTCATCTGTGGGAAAAGAAAGAAAGAGATGGAAGATCAACGCGACGCTAAACAACGCAATCAACACCAGGAAGACATCGACAGTGCAGACTCAACTCAGCTCAAGGCTCGTTTTGAAGAAGACATGTTGCGAATGCAAGAGGAGATGGAGGCCTTCCGAGAGGAGAACCGTCAAGTAACTCTCGATGCCAATCAACTACATGTTAAACCTCACTTTACTTCAAATTCAGGAGGAGTAGAAGACGAACGATGCGAGCTCAAAGCGTCGAAGCACCCATCGGTCAGGGAAAATGCATCACTCATTGAACCACCGCTCGAATGGGGGCAAGCAATATGACCGAGTGCGAGCACTGGAGGCACGACTTGAGGATATGGTGAATAACCTGATGATGATCCCCGGGGTATGCCCCTCCCGGTGGTCCCCGTCAGAAGCTACGCCAATTTACCATTCACCCGAAAGATCGTGACCACCTAAATCCCGATTGAATTTGTCATTCCTGCATTCAAGGAATATGATGGAATGACAAATCCCGACAGAATTTACCATTCACTCCCACCCACTATCACTCACTTACCTTGGTTAAAAATTCTAAATATTAAAATTTTATATCAGTAAAAAGTTGAGACGATAATTATTTAAAGGCTATTATCAAACTTATCTGGCATTGTGTCACGACTCACGACCCAACGGTGGCAACTTAACTTATTTCATATATTTTTTAATGAATCTTGATATAAAAATATATAAAATCAGAAAATAGTTTAGTAAAAATCATGGACCAATCAAGTATCTATTCTTGATTTGCAAAATATACTATTATTATATATGATTACAAGATTTACTGAGATCCGCAAAAGATTATTGATATATTCATACTATGCAGAATTACTGAATCGGATTACATTATTACATACGATTACAGATTTTATTAAATAAATATTGATCTATCAGATTATAACCATATAAAAAAACAATGAATTCGAATAATAATAATAATGGAGAGAATTAGTAATTTTATTTTTATCCCAAAAGTCTTTATTTTAGGAAATTTTATTTTAAGTATTTTCATGATAATCAACCCTCAAGAGAAGAGAAGTAGCCTATCTTGCAATGGTAAATTATAAAGAAAAAGAAATTTATTATAAAAAAAACACCTACTGAAACCTCTAATAAAAAATATTTAGATATAACCTCCCAAAGAAAAAATCTTAATTAAAAAAATTAGGATGAAATTTCGTAAAATAAATATTTTTGAAATAAAATTACTAATTGCGGCAATCTCCAACCCGATACGAACCTAACACGAAAAAAACGGGTTGTGTCAACCCATTTAATTTTTGGGTCTGTTTTGGGTCAATCCGTCCAACCTATTTAATTTTCGGGTCGGGTTCGGGTCAATCTCGGGTTGACCCGCGAACCCATTTGACCCACCAATAATATTAATTATTATTATTATTATTTATAAAATATAATTAAATACAAATTTAATAAATAAAATATAGCAAAAAACCAATTTCTTTAAATAATTAACACAATTTTTTAATTTTTAAAATAATTAATACAATTTATTACATTTTTTATTTTTAAAATAATTAAACAGGTGATTTCGGATCAGTTTCGGGTCGACACGAAAATAAACGGTTCGGATTGGCGTGTTGCTTGTTATTAGCAGGTCACAACCCGACACACCAACCGGAATCCAACCCATTTGCCACCCCTAAATTATGAAGTAAAATGTTGATTGGTAACTTGTATTAAGAAATAAGAAGTATCTTCTAAAAAAAGAAGTATCTTCTAAAAAAAGAAAGAAAATAAATAAGTTGTAGAATAGGAGTAAAACTCAAAAGCATCACGAAATAGAAGAAGACGAGACTTGGACTTAAATAATAGTAATAAATTAATAATAAAGAAAAATATCTCCCAAAGCCGACATCGGTAGGCTGTCAATCTCTACCTGTGACCCCAGGTGAAATGTCGGATTTGCCCCTCAACAGCTCATAAAATGCGAGGCATCGTTCATGCACATACTTCGCTACAAACCCGGCTCCCCCATTAATTGCAATCCAGGCTCCCTATAAATTCACCCCATAATCAACCCACACCCAACAAATAGGGGAAGGATTGATTTGTGAGTTCTCGCGCAATTGATCGAAATCTATGCTACCGAGGACGGAGAAGCCATCGGTTTTCGACGACGACAATTCCCGATTTCGATTTTGTGAATGCTGCTTCTGTGATTATGATTATTATCAGGTCGTTTGATGACAAGCTCCGCGCCGCTTCTAATCTCAGCCGCTATATTGCCGGCCTTTTGTTGTTCCTCCTTTACCATTCATCTCAATTGATTTCTAATTTCCCTGTTCCTATACACCCGTAATTTTTTTAGTTTTTTTCTTCGACATCGAGTTTCCTTTCTTGAGATCGGATTTGCTTTCCATTGCTTCTTCAATTGTACTGTTGTTTCCGGCCGGAATTTGAGAGGGAAAGGGGAGGCAGTCGGAGATTTTTCTGTTGTCGGTTGATGGAGCTCAAATATGGCGGCGATTCGCTACCCGGCGAGTTTTACGACGGTAAGCATTGAAACCCGGATGTATTTTTTAATGTGTCTCGTTTTTTTGAATTAGATTTGAATGTTGATGATTGTTTTTTTTTTTTTTGAGGAATGATAGCTTTTCTGTTGATTGTTCTGCGATTGGGTTATTTGGTTTAGAAACAAATTTAACTATGATTTCTTTATGCGCATTATTTGGATCAAATTAATTTCAATACCACTGTGAATGAAATTAAAAAAAAATAAAATTGCCCTGTTTGATTATCATAAGATGTTAAATTTGCTTTGTTTTCTGATCATCTGATAAAGATTTGCTGATGTTCGATGATAATCTGTTTTCTTTTTTGTCTTGATGTCCTTGTTTCTTAATAAAGAGCAAAAATTAAAATTTCCCAGTGGATTAATTGTTTCAGATTCTAGAAAAATTGCTTCTTGAAAATCTTGACTGTAGAAAGCATTGATCATAAGTCGAAGTTGAAGAATAATCCAATTTGCTCGTGCCACACTTATTTTTATTTGTCATTATTGCTCTTTCTCTTTATCTCTAATTGGAATCGTGTTCATATAATTGTTTCCATAAGGTTATTGAAAAAATCATCTGCTTTGTTTGTTTTTTTGTTACTTGAACCTACTATTTATTTATTAAGAAGGTTTGCCATCATCTTGATCGACTGCCATCTGATGACTAGGCATTTATGCATCTCTTGCTGAGAGATCACACAACACCTCACCAACTGTCATCGTTATTGGTGGAGGTATATCAGGGATTGCTGCTGCAAACATGCTTCAAAAGGCATCTTTTAAGGTGAAATCTCTTATAATATTTGGCTTCTGAGTTGATTTATGCGTCTTCGCCTTGGTAGTTAATGTGGGATCTTGTCTTTGTCCAGGTGGTATTGTTGGAATCGCAAGATAGAATTGGTGGACGTATCAACACGGATTATTCATTTGGTTGTCCAGTGGACATGGGAGCTTCATGGTTGGTTCAAGCTTTTCCTCCTTCAGATTATTTCCGAAAGCAAAACACGCATGTGATTCTTGTGCTTGATAGTTCACTGCAGTTTATTTATTCTGTTTTAACACGAAGACTCCATAATTTATATTCTATTCTTCCTTTTAATATTCTAAAATTGAGGTCTTCATTTCCTTTAATAGTTGTTGATTTATTTATTTTTTTCGCCTCAAAGATTTATTTTACTTAGTAGGAAGTTTTTATCACCAGATCTGCCAAAAAAGCAGATGTATATCACTACTGACTTTAAGCACTAGTTTTTTAGATATATGTTGATATAAAGGTGGTAAGAATCTCTTCTGCAAAAGGATCATAAATTTGCAAAAATATATTTTCTGGGTTTTATATCAGATGGACCTATATACAGAGGATATTGAATCTTTTTACTCTTATCAGTAAAACTCAGATCATTTGAAAGATTGGTGAACTTTTAATAAATCCTCGCACATGTAATCCTGACAAGTCCAATATACATCATCTTGCCTGGTTTTGTGTCATAGATTTGGTTTTTTGATATGTGCATAATATACAAGATTCCTGTCCACTTAAAGTATATTATTTAATATTTAACGTTGCCCAGGTTACATGGTGTTTGCAATGAGAATCCATTGTCTCCTGTTATTCGTCGGTTGGGCCTCACAATGTACCGTACAAGTGGCGATGACTCCATTTTGTATGACCATGATTTGGAAAGGTGTGGAACTGTCTTATCTTTATGCACATCATTCTATGAAATGCCATAATGTTCTCGTAGGGTTTATATTGTTGTCTTTGGTTGTTTCAGTTATGCACTTTTTGACATGAATGGTTGTCAAGTTCCTCAAAGTATAGTTACTGAAGTTGGAGATGCATTTAAGAAAATCCTTGAGGAGGTAAGGCCTCAGACCTATTAATATTTGTCAGTATATGCTGATTTATCTGCAACAAGAATGTTTAGTGATATTTTCTCTTTTCTAGACTGATAAAGTGAGAAGCGGACAGAGCAGTGACATGTCTGTTAAAGAAGCAATATTGATTGTGCTGGATAAACATCCAGAATTAAGGTCCTAGATGCTATTCAACCTTGTGCTTTTTCTTAAAGCTCATTTCAAGTACAGAGTGCCATTTCTTACTAGTATAAAATTTTTCATATGATCAGACAAGAAGGCCTTGCATATGAAGTGCTGCAGTGGTATATCTGTAGAATGGAGGCTTGGTTTGCTGCTGATGCAGACTTGATATCGCTTAGATTCTGGGATCAGGTAAGCATGTTCCCCCTTTATTCAGTTACTGTGGACCGATTCTACCTTTTAGTGAGCAGTTTTTGAGCTCCCATGAAGTATAAAGGTCTTTGAAAAATGTTATTAATAATTTGGAAACTTCTTTTGGAGTTGAAGAATTTGAATTTTTTTAAATTTACAGTTCTCTAATCAAATTTCAATTCGAAAATTCTTGTAAGAGATATAATTAGATGCAACTGCCTCAATATTTCTTCATTATTTGGTAGTGTCATATGGGAACATAAGTCTTTCTGTGTTTTTTTTTTTAAAAAAAAATTTAAATATGTTTTGCTCTCATTGGACCGTATTGGAACTGGATGGAGTTATTAGTCCATATATTTCCCCTAGGTCCCCAAGCAGTTTATTTTTATATGTCTTTTCATAAATGGAGATAGACTTGGTATTGAGAGAGGGATGCATGTTTCCCTGCGGTATTGTTTACCTGTTTGTTGGAATTCCTGTGTGTTCAGGAAGAAGTCCTTTCTGGCGGTCATGGGCTTATGGTGCAAGGGTATGATCCTGTAATAAAGGCCCTGTCAAGAGATATTGACATTCGCTTAAATCACCGGTACTACTAGTTATTTCTTTCACTCGAAAGGATTTCTCAGTTTTGTTCATCTACTCACTTTGAACATTAATTCCCTCAAACCTCAATCACAGGGTAAAGAAGATTGTCAATGGGTATAAGAAGGTGGTAGTAACAGTTGAAGATGGGAGGAACTTTGTCGCAGATGCAGCAATTCTCACAGTCCCATTGGGCGTTCTAAAATCCAAGTTTATCGAGTTTGAGCCAAAGCTCCCAGACTGGAAATTGTCTGCAATATCGGATCTGGGAATAGGGAATGAGAACAAGATTGCCATGAAATTTGATCGTGTATTCTGGCCTAACGTGGAGTTCTTGGGCGTTGTTGCTAATACTTCTTACGCGTGCGGCTACTTTCTGAATCTCCACAAGGCTACAGGACATCCCGTGCTTGTGTACATGGCAGCTGGAGCCCTGGCAAATGACATCGAGAAGCTCTCCGATAAGGCTGCTGCTGATTTCGTAATGCTACAGCTGAAGCGAATGTTTCCCGATGCAAGTGACCCTGTAAGTAAAACCATATATATTTGTATTTGAAATGATTAGATTAGATATAGATCATAGAGCAAGGGAGTGATGTTTAGGTTTGGAATGGTTGGTTGCAGGTTCAGTATCTTGTATCTCGTTGGGGAAGTGATCCAAACATTCTAGGATGCTACTCATACGACGCAGTAGGGAACTCGGACGACATATACGACCGGCTGCGGGCGTCGGTGGGGAATATATTCTTCGGGGGTGAAGCAGTGAGCACGGAGCATCAAGGTTCAGTTCATGGTGCATATTCAGCAGGAATAATGGCTGCTGAAAGCTGTGAGAAGCATGTGATGCAGAGGGTGGGGAGTCTGGAAAGAATCCCCCTTGCCGCTTGTAGGAGAGAGGAAATTGTTGAAACAACAGTTCCTCTTCAGATCTCTAGATTATGAACTAATTAATTGTGTGCTTCTCTTGTTTTCTTTGCAATTCAATGCTCAAACTTAAGGACTCCCTTCATACTTTTCATTATCATTGCTCTAAACTTATCCGAATCTACTAAAATTATTTCAATTTTAACATTTTGAGTCTTCCTTACTTATCCGTGGGTATATTAATATGTGCTAGATAGTGATGTGGTAATATAGTATTGGTATTCAGGTTAATTGTAATTATCAGTATTATTACATCTAATCTTCTTAAATTTTGTTGTGCGTTATAGTTGTGTGGCATACTTTTAAAACAATTTTGAAATAGCGGAATACTTTTTTCGATAATCAAAGATAAGAATTTAATAAAACAACCATCATATTTATTAACAATCAATTTCGGAGATGGAGGTTGCACCGATGAAAGGTTTATCGTGCAACAAAAACATAAGTTAAAATTGTTTAGAGTATGATTTTTCAAACTTATTACAAACTATAAGGGAAGGGACATAAGTATCAGATGTACAATGCAGTGGAGTATTACGTAGTGGAGAGGAGATATGTATGTAAAGAATGCATATCTTAGGATCTGATTTTGCTCTGTAATTGCTTGCCTTTACACCGCTACATATTCATCCTCAGTGCTAACCAGCGCATTTTAAAAATAATGCGAAGGGCTAAGTACCGAGGTACTCTGTGGAGACATGCATGAAAATATATATGTTTAATTATGAATGTTATGCCACACACACAAACAAACCACGTGGTTTTATTGAAAGGTATCGTGTTTATCCAAAATATTTTATTCGCTGCAACTATTATAACTTGTTTACCGTTTTGTAAATGGAAGCTGACCCACTTCCAAATTACGATGAATAGTTCACAATGGACAAACCATTTAACCCACTGTTATCAATTAATGCACTAATCTCAGAATATTACCTTGAAATCACATTCATCATGAACACATTAATACGTACTTATAGTTGGCATTGGGGTGTTTATTGTTAACATTTTTTTTATTTAGCTTAAAACATATAACATTAATGTATTCATTTTAGTTTTTTGGCATTTGAATAACTATATTTATTAAATATGTGATTTGACTGATGGCATATGTCGAAACATGAGTTCTTATGATTTAACTAAAGGAAGGTCTCAAATTAGATACATTTAAATGATTTAGGCGGATTTTATCCATTAACCTAACCTAAACTTATTTAATATATTTTAATTGGGGATTAATAAATTCTATTGAGATGAGTGAACCCATTTAAGTATGAATAAAACCTGCTTAAACCAATTAGGCACACGCCTAACACAAGTTTTTACCTTAACTAAATTGTATTCCCCACATTTTTAATCCAACTTATAACAAATTTTTGTGAGAAGGGGGTTTATTGGACTCTTAAAAGATTATTTGGATCAACTAGACATTTACCTTAGAATTAATATATATATATATATATATATATATATATATATATATATATATATATACATTTATATGTTAACCACTCTCCAGATGTTACCTACATACCTCATTTGGCGGTGCATTATCTAGACAAGCTAACTACATTATCTAGACAATATATGGTACATTACGAAGATAATGTAGTACATTATTTGCATTACATTATCTATTACAATTTGTAAATTATCTTTGATAATGTACCATATATTGTCTAGATAATGTAGTTAGCTTGTCTAGATAATGCACCGCCAAATGAGGTCTGTAAGTAACATCTGGGGAGTGGTTAACATATGATTATATATATATATAGGGGGCTGATCTGGTGAGAATAGCCCTTATCATGAGAAATGAGAATAAATCTCGTCCATAGATTTGACAACATCAACGATCCAGATTATATAAGAGCTTTAACAAAAAACGCGGCATAATATCCTCATTTTACTTCATTGAAGGGCAACATAGTCATTACGAACGTACATGGCGCAAAATTTGTGTTTTGTTCATTTTATGTATTATATACTTCATTTTATCTTAGTTATACTTCATTTTATCTCAATTACGAATCATTATAAAATAAATTTGATTCGAATTTTGATGTTGCACGTGACATGCATTTTATCATAGCAGTTCTTCATTATATCTTAGTTATTCTTCATTTTATCTCAATTGTGATTCATTATAAAATAAATTTGATGTGAATTTTGATGTTATACGCGACATGCATTTTATCTTAGCAGTTCTTCATTATATCTTAATCATTCTTCATTTTATCTCAATTATTGTTCATTATAAAATAAATTAAATAAAAATAAAATCATTTTTTCGGAAAAAATAATTTGAATTCTCGTCATTTTATCTCCTATATACATCATTAAACGAAAAAAATCAAAATTTTAGAAACAGTTCTCTTTATTTTATCTCCTCTATACTTCATTAAATGGAAAAAATTAAATTAAATAAAAATAAAATTAATTTTTCGGAAAAATTATTTCAGTTCTCGTCATTTTATCTTCTCTATATTTCATCAAATGGGAAAAATTAAATAAAATAAAAATAAAATCAATTTTTTAAAAAAATATGTTAAATTTATTTTATTTATTTAAAACTTCATTAAAATAGAAAATTCAATTAAATAATAATAAAATTTAATTTAATTTTAGAGTATTGGATGACTCAACAAGGCAATCGAAATATTATGAAAAATCGAAATGAAAAGGAATTAGAGATCCAAATATGTAATAATGAAGTTCACGGAGGATAAAATGAAAATGGAAATTATTTGAGGGAGATACCATCAGAATAAATGACAATGATACCCTTAAATATGTAATAATGAAGTTCGCGGAGGATAAATTGAAGACGGAAATTATTAAAGCATGACCGCAGATCTTGTGAAATCAAAGGCTGAGATTTATTCTCATTTCTTACATTAACATCTATTCTCATATGATCTAACATCTCTCTCTCTCTCTCTCTCTCTCTCTATATATATATATATATATATATAGGGAGTGACTCACATACTAAAAATTAGTTTGTGCTAAATAGGAATGAATCTACACCATTCATCTAAAAAATTCAATGGTTGAGATTAAAACATTTTCTCAGATTTTATGTTTTTTGGCTTTATAAATCATGCTTAATCGAATTAAGCACGATTTATAAAGCAATTAAGCACGAACGTAAATTATGCTTAATTTTTTAATCTTTATGCTTTAATCTCAACCATTGATGCTATCAATCCAAGGGCTAAGATTCATTCCTATTTAGTACAAACTTTAATTTTAGCACTTGAGTGAATATATATATATATATATATTGGAGTGATCATATGAGAACTTCCCTTACCATGTGAAAATAAGAACTAATCTCGGTCATCCAATTGATGATCCAACGCTCAAGACTAAATAAATTCCGTCTGCAGTATAGTGTAGTGAAACCTGCATTAAAGGGTAATTTTGTAATATTTTTTCTCTCTCCTCTAAAATCATCATAAATATTTAAATGATCATATCTCCTTTGATTTAGATTATTTTTTAATGTATCATATATCAAATTAAAGGTAATTTAATTATCTTTCAAACGAAATCCCTATTGCATATGTTTCGATTTAAAAATCATCGTAAAAAATGAAAATTAGTGAATATATGCATAATTCTCGTAACAGTACACGAATTCTTATATAATGAACGGAGTTGCACAATATAATGCATGAAGTTATATTATATAATGCAAAATATGATAGATAAAATGCAATAACTTTTTTCCTACAAGATCAAAAAAAAAATTTTAATTCATTATCTTTGCATACTGTAGATAATACCATAGTTGTTATAAAAGTTGATCATATATTACTTGTTTTTAATTATGTATTTTTTTTGTTATATTATGTAAATGTATATTACTATATTATATAATGCATGTTTGTTCGGTATATAATGAATGTTTGCTATGTATATAATGCATGTCGAAGTTAATATAATGCATGAAGTTATATAATGAATACAATATCACAATATAATGCTTGAAATCATAGTATATAATGCAAAATATGATAGATAAAATGCAACATGTTTTTTCAGCGAAATCATAATTTCATCATTATATTTGCACTTGTTATTTATTATATAGTAATAACATATGCATTATAATGAAAGTAATATAATTTTCTCTAAAATAAAAGTAATATCATGTATAACATGCATAATTCTCGTAACAGTACACGAATTCTTATATAATGAATGCAGTTGTACAATATAATGCATGAAGTTATAGTATATAATGCAGAATATGATAGATAAAATGTAACATGTTTATTTCAGCGAAATCATCATTCATCATTATATTTGCACTTGTTATTATATTGTAATAACATATGCATTATAATGAATGTAATATAATTTTTCTCTAAAATTAAAGTAATATTATATATAATAGAGGAAGTAATGTCGTATAATGATAGTAATATTGTTCTAAAATAAGAGTAATACCATATTATAATGCAGGAAGATGTTTGTTAGGTATATAATGAATGTTAGGTATATAATGTATGTTTTCTAGGTATATAAATATAATGCATGTTTCCAAGGTATATAATGCATGTTTGTTAGATAAATAATGAATGTCGAGATAGAATATGCAAACATAATCTTAATTA
Source organism: Plectranthus barbatus (assembly GCA_026898455.1). Taxonomy (NCBI): domain Eukaryota; kingdom Viridiplantae; phylum Streptophyta; class Magnoliopsida; order Lamiales; family Lamiaceae; genus Plectranthus; species Plectranthus barbatus. The sequence goes on along the minus strand of JAPKLW010000017.1, from coordinate 861,064 downwards.
AGTACAAAATGACAAAAATACCCTATAATGCAGGTTTTTTTAGATATAATGACCGAAAATTTTAGTAACATCCTGAGCGTTCATTCATCAAAATCAATGGCGAAGATTGGTTCTTATTTCTTATGGTAAGAGTGGTTCTCACTGGATCGCAT
>JAPKLW010000017.1:781635-836113 GCA_026898455.1 Plectranthus barbatus | reverse complement strand
TATAGAAATTTATAATGTAAATGATTATTGGTCGGCTTATATATGTGTGTGTTCCATTAATAGGGGAGACGTGCAAAGAGTTTTTTTTTTTTTTTTTGAGTCACAACTCATTCTTAGTCGTAATTATTTTATATTCAATTCCCCATAATTAATATTCAACGAGACTATTGATTAAAAGTGAGACACTGCTATGGATATATAAATATAACAAATAATTATTTTATATATATTAAAATTTGTGTATTAATGAAAATATAGCAACATTTCCCCAAATAATAAATCATAATTAAAAAATACATAAGTTAGTGAAAAAAATTAGCCGTTCAAAGCATTTTTTATATCGAATTAATGTATGTTTAAAATATGCATCAATTTCACATTAAATGTTATTATAATTCATTGTACTTGCCTTTATGATAAAAACTCATCAATTCTGCGTAAAAAATGCGTCGAGCAACTGTATTTTTATTTTTTTTGCACCGACTTAGTAGATAAAAATAAAGCTTCCAGGAAAAGAAAAGGACCCAGGTGGAAATAGAAAAAACCTTCAAACTCTGGAATTTTTCTCGTATTATTTTTAGTCATTATATTCAATTTCTCCATTATTTCCAGTTAATTTCAAGGAAGCAGAGAATATAATAAATTAATTGTGTATATTACTCTCTTTTTCTTATACTTTTTTTTTCCCTTCCTTTCTTCCTGTAAGAAATTGCAAAGAAAATGAAACTGAACTAATAATATTATTGTATTGACTTGGTGTTTGAGCGTGACATGATCAAACTGAATTCCAATATAAATCTATATACAACTATTATCGAATAATTTCAACTCAAAAAAAATTTAATTGGGTCTATGATCGAGTTCTATGAAATCTTATATGAATAGATAAATGGGTTTTGCGTGAGAAACATGCATAAAATATATAACTAATAAAAACCATTTAAAATTATTTCTAGGGTTTCTTTTCGTGTGTTAAAAAAAGACAGTCAACGTGTTTTCCATTTATATCTCATTTTTTAAGTTAAATGTAGAGACTCAGATCTCATTTATTTATTTTTATTCCATTAATTTTCATCTGAAGTAAAAAAATAACATAAAATATGTTAACAATGTTTTTAAATAGGAAGACATGTATTCGATACTATATGATTAATAATTTTTTTTATTGCTCTATTTATGATAAAATAAAAATGCCTATTTCACCGCCTCAATATATATAATTAAATTATATTTTTCAACCACAACATTGTATGATGAATATCAGGGCCGGTCTTGTAATTTCGGGGGCTCTGTGCGATGAGTACAGGTAGTGCCCCGATTTTACTATTATAATTATAAATAAAAAAATTAATAAAAAATAATATAATTATATATGTATAAAATGTGACTCATATAATCTTTAATTACAAGTTGTTCAAAAACTATAAATTGCAAAAAAACCATGTTCTTTTACTTTGAAATCATGCAAGTTTTTATTATATTCATCAATAAACAAATCTTAAATAAAATAAAAAAAGTGAAATGCATAATGATCATTTAAAGATAACCTCATAATTCTCTTTTATTTTTTAATTAACCTGGCTCACCACTAAGAATTTCACAATATATTTGTTATACAATAACTAACAATCTATTAGATCATTTTTTTCAATTCGAGAACATATATTTCTTTTAAATAGACTAATCACATTTTTAAATCATAAAGTAATTAATATAATATTGTGAAGAATAGGATTTTGATATCTACTATTCACATTTTTAAATCATAAAATAACTAATATAATTTTTAAATTTATATAAGGCAAAATATAAATTTAAGTCGTCTACTGTTTTAGTTTGACAGTGTCGATGTTAGACTTCTAGTTAACATTGCCATGTTTTACATTGTCAGGTCTAACCTTGTCAGCGTCAGTGTTAGACTTTTCATAGCTTCGACACTGTGATGTTAATCTTATCCTTCACTGTCTTTCAGGGGTTGTTACAACTAACTCCTATTCTTTAGGGATCAGTTTTATCTCGGTTTTCCCACGTATTTACATGTCCTATTTATTAGGGATCGTGTATATTATTGCTACTAACCATATATTATTATATATTATTATTTTATCTTATGCATGCTTGTAGGGAAGTTATTAAAATTGACTTCCAACTAACCCCTATTTTATAGGGAACGATTTTGGTTCAGTTTTAAGTTATTTTACAGGTTATAAATAATATGGGAGCACCTCCACAACAAAACCATATCCACGTGAGTCTTGTGGGTGATTCAAAGAATCAAATGGAAGTGGAAAAAAGATCATGGGCCACGTCAGCCACAACTGGGGAGTGGGGAAGTGGGCATGATCGATGAGTGCTCCAAGCAAGAATAAAAGGGCAGATCGAGAGCTAGAGAATGGGATCGATTACTATATTCAAAGATACATTCTCTACGAATCGGTCCTGCCTTGCCCGTACTTTTCAACCTCTCACAACCAGCTTTCTCTCAACATAATTCATCTCCGGAGCGCTGCATCCTACGGTGGAGGAGTCGAGTTTCAGCCTTGTGCGTAGATTGTTAGTACGTTGTCCATAGGTGTTGTTTCAACGTTTATGTAGAGCGAAGTTTCTTCAAGGGAGTGAACCAAGAAGAAGCTAAGCTATTTATTATTTAATTCACTGTGTAAACTTCATTTATATAGTGAAATTATTTTTTGCCGCAAGGCACTCTGGGGAATATACATATTACCCAGAAAATTATTCTGTTGTGCATTACTCTTTAACATCATACTCTAATATCACAGTGCTATACTCTGGTGAATCTTTAACATTTGCATGTTGAAGTAGTAAATTCGGGCACTAAATTATTTCATAGTTTAATTGAGTAAAAGATGAATTTATTTATTTTTAGATTAATATAATTTTGTAAATTCATTTCTAAAATAAATTAATAATATATTAATACTAAAATTTTTATAAAAATGGTGCCCAATATTTTTGGGGCCTCGATGCGGCGCATCTCTCGCACGGCCTACTGATGAACATGAAGCACATTTGGATAAAATTAGAAATTAATAAATAAAACATTAGATTCAATAATATGTCACTTTCTGTTAAAGTAAAAATTAATTTGCTTGATCTGGTAGGTGCAGTTGCTTCCTCGAATATCAATGAGTAGTTTATTCAAATAAAAATTAACAATTCTAGATTTAAAAAAAAAAAAAAAAAAACAAATGAGCATGAAACATGCATGGGATTGCAGCTTTCAATTTTTCATGAGCAGTAATATGTTGACATATTGAAAACAAAATCATAGTGTAGTTATTAGCTTCATACTCCATAATATTAGTTGCACCACATCCTTTTTTTTTTGTTTTGTTAATTTAAAGTTAATTATTTCTTCATAATCATCTTTCGTGTATACATATTTTATGTATATAATTTTTGAATGAATGAAATTTTTTAAGTAATTAATTTCTAATAGTACCTTTCACCTTCATCTTTAATAAGAATTCAAACACTTCATTTTTATGGTCCATATTTTGTACAAAAAAAAATATATGAAAAAAGAAAAGATTAATGTTTTTGCTTTAATCTTTAAATAATAAATAATAGTCATACTGATAGCAAGACTTTCATATTTGCTTTTATGGTGCAAGACTTATAAATTGAATTTTAATTAGGCAAGTTTTTTCACCTCAGATATATTCTTTAAATCACTTTATTAACAACTCCATTATAATATTGTATCTTAATTTTTTTAAAAAAAACACATAATGCAAGTAATTCAAAATTTTTATGCTACTAGATAAGTTCATCTATCTATTATGTACATCACAAAGATAAACTCACCATTAATTTGAACTTAAATAATTATAGTCAATTCTAGTTTATCTAAATAGGAAAATGACTTTGATTTGTTAGTTACATGCATTCTAAAATTAAATCAAATGCCCTTGTGCTTAACAAATCAACGCTACCACCTCATTATTTTTAACAAATCAACTCTACCTTCCAAATCAACCGTACAAAAACAAAAAGCAAATCTTTTATTTTTTTTACAAAAAATAATTATATGCATGTAATTCCTAGGCCACGACCCAAATTTGGTAGTCCAATTGGGCCATTTTTTTCTTGCTTTTACTAATACACACAAAATGGACTTTTAATACTGTCAAGTCAAATAAACTTCTCATGTTATGGCCTTTTAGTGGGATAGTGGGAGAGAGTTGAAACAAGCTTTTTATCTATGATTAATTAATTTTAAGTAGTAATAAAGGTTACCTGGTTTCATTAAACAAAAATAAATTTAGGACCCAAAGATAATTTAACATCGATTGAGAATCCGAAAAATGAATTATAAATTTAGAACTTGAAAGATAAAAAAAATTCATCATACAATTCTCAATCCAGGATCTGAAAGTAAATCAATAATTAAACTATCTTTCGAGTCATGAATCCACAATTCACCTTTATATTGTCATGATTGTTCTGCATTGAACAAAATTTCTTTACTTTTACATACTTACAGTGACAGGTATTGATCACTACAATTAAACTTTGTAGCCACTATGATTCCATATAAAACTAGCTTCATATATAACTTTTTTTTTCTTTTTTTTTTTTTCTGAGACTCCAAGCAGTGAAAATGAATGCTGGAGCAGTAAAAAGGTGAAGTAGTTTGGGATGTACAAGAAAAAAAAAAAGCATAACAAAGTAGGAAGTGGTGTGTCTAAGTCTTGACAAGAGCAGATGAGGCTCTTGGAGGGACAAGAGACTTCGCATAAGCAACTGGCAATGCAAGAATCTTCTTCGGCTTCCCTACATACGCCCTCTTCGTGAAGTTGTTGTAGTCGTTGGCTTCGATCTCGTCCAGTATCTGCTGGTACAGCAGCAGCGACGCCCACACCGGCCATCTGCTCGCCGAGCTCAGCTCCTTCACTCCATTCTCTGCATCTCTGAAGAATTTCCGAGCCCTCTTTATCTGCTTCTTCATGAAGCTCCTCCATTTCTCTGTCACTTCCCCTGCAAATATGTCCTCCTCTGATATCCCTGCCTGTGTTAGCTCGTCCTGAGGGAGGTAGATTCTCCCGCGTCGCGCGCTGCCAGCCGAGATACAGAATTTCAACACCAGTAGCGACGTAAGATATATATAGAATTTCGATATGTGTACACTTACTCTTCTCCAACATCTCTGAGGATGTTGGTCAGCTGATTGGCGATCCCTAAAGCCAAGGCAGCGTTGTAGACGCTCTCTGTCGTGGCCTCGGATTCGGGTGCTATCCCCATGATTGGGACGCTCATCAGCCCTACAGTGCCAGCCACGTAGTAGCAATAGAGGTAGAGTTCATCGAAGTTCTTGTATCTGGACTTCCACAGATCCATTCTCATCCCCTCTATCATGTCCCTGAATGGCTGCAATCAACGGATACTCGCGTCACGCGATGGATGTCATACACAATAACCATCAGGTAAAATGTATGAACAGTTGGCCTAACCTGAATGTCTACTGGGAACCTGGATACAGTGTCTGCTAATGCAGCATCAAGCATGTCGAAGGGGCGCCCTCGAAAAACGTCTTCGAGCCTGGTTTCCCATCTGTCCAAGGCCATTGGAGTTATGTGTGATGCATTTGGGCCATCAACAAGCTCATCTGTTCTCCTACACCAGACTGTATGCATGAAAACAACAGCAGCCAGGTGAGATTTCACACTTTCATGTACAATTTAAACTACAAATTCAAAACTCAAACTCAGAAAGAAAGTTCATAAACCAAAGCCCTCTTTGGCAAATCAAACATTCATTCATAATCAATGGCAGAATTCAAGAATCATACAAGGCTACTTCCCCATAAACAAAGATATTCCCTTTACTTCTGCTGTCATTTCTCAGAGTTTTAACAGTTTAAACTTAAAGATGAAAGCTGAATCATAAGCTTTCTGATATAAGACAGCTTTGAACATGAGACAAAGTGTTACCATATATTGCCCAGATAGCTCTACGCCTCTCCGGTGTCATCAACAGAGTACCTGTTCAACAGCAAGATGAGAATTATATTCCACAAAGCAGCATAAGCCTCAACTGATTCACGCTGAAAAGAGGATTCTAAGTTTCTAACCAAGGTAAAAGGTCTTGGCATATTCGGCACAGACTTCACCACAACGATCATAAGCTTCACTCAACAAGCCAAGAGATCCGGGAAGCACAATATCCGGCTTGACATCCAAATCCTCGTTGGGTTTCAGCCGTCTCTTGACCAAGGCTGCCTGCTTCAAAACCACATCATACACCTTCTGCTCAGATGACAACACGATTTCCCCAGCCGGAGTAGCAACCAAGCTCGACGTGAGAGAGAGACGGCCCTCATTCTCCAAGCTTGAGCCCCCCAAGCAGGCATACCTCAAATCACCATTCATAGAGTTGTAGTTCTGCCTCTTCTTACGGCCCTTGCTCCCATTCCAGATTGCATTCTTGCACCTAGACATGTACCTAAACGAGTCAAGAACCCGGTTTCCTTCTCGGACGGACTCCAAGAATCCGGCGCCATTGGAGACCTCAGAGATCGGAGAAACCACCCACAACATAGCCACAGACATGGTTACACTATAGATAAGCTTTGGATCAAAGTCTAGATTTTCTACTTTCTAATTCTTATCAACTATACAAGAATCAGCCACCACTAGAATCTATCCAACTTATCCGAACCAAATCAGCCAGAGACTCAATTCCAGCGCAGAAATTAAAAACCTGTTGTGGGGGTTTCTGCAGAAGGAACCAATCACAGAATCAGCATTTACAAGAATTGTAAAATAACATCATTTCCATAAAATCCCATTAGAAAAAAGGCACTCCCCATTAACTACAGCAGCTGCCAGAAGAAAAAAGGAACACCCCATAAACACTCAAAATAAAATAAGCTCGAAATCACTATTTATCAAGATTATTTAGGTAATGGATTACGAGCACTTACTATATATAGTCAACTAAGTATCATCAATCTTTTTATATTGTCCATACACGTAAAAAAGCTATCTTCGTAAGCAGATATTCAATTTCTATAAACAAAACCAGATAAAATGGGAAAGCAACACAACAATAAACAATCCCGTAAAAAAAATACATAAAACATTAATCAAGAAACAGTAACCCGGATCCATGAAACAAACCTTTAAAATTGTGCTGGCAAAAAGGTCTTGCTAGAGAGAGAGGAGTTTACAATGGAGAGACAAAGATTTCTCAATCCTAGCAGCGCGTTAGCCTACCAGAAGTTCAATAAAGCGCACTTTATTGTTTTGCTCTTGATTTGAACAGGAATGAATTAATGAGTGGCATTCTACGAGGTTGGACGATGACTGAAAATTGAGTGATTCATATTCGCTGCTGTAAAATCTTGAGCCATTTTTATTGAGTGGAAAAGATTCATAGCTGGTACGCTAGAACTTTTTCCAGATGGGTCCCACTTCTGGTGATGACCCGTTTCGTTTGGTATCAATGCGAGTATCTTGTTTTCTTCCTAAACTAGATTCGATGCCATTTGCTCGCATATTACAACTCCTTTTCTTTTTCTTTAATTTTTTGTCTGAAGAAGAAATAAAGAGAGAATCTTGAATATCAATAATGATTAAGTAATTAGTATACCAAGAGTCGGAAATTTACATGGTTTTAATTTAGTTGGCTTGAAAGATGCAATTTTTTTTTATTTGAAAATTTACAAACTGAATAATATTGGTTTGATTAATGATTTGAAGTGTGAAATTGGTTGTTTTGTCTCAACACAAGCACGATATATAATATTCTATCGGTCTCAATTATTTGGCAAATTTTACTTTTTTAAATGTCCCATCTATATAGTCTTATTTTTAAATTTAATTTATTTTTATAAGTAATTATAATAAACTCTTGTACAACCTCCTTAATGTCACATAATTGATAGATTCTTGAATAATTGTCGATTCAGGACTAAGAAGATAGTTTCATTAGCGATTCAGGACTCGAGAGATGATTTCTCAATCCAGGACCCGAAAGGTTAGATGATTCTCAAACATGTCATGGATTGAGAATTATATGATCTTGAATTATAATTTTTGTGATCTTTCAAATCCTTAATTGAGATTTAATCTTTCTAGTTCTGAATTGATAATTAAACTATCTTTCTCAAGTCCTATATTTTATTATTGATAGTTATTATTATTAAATAAGGAAAATTTGTCCAAATATATAATTTTCATAAATGATTTTTGATATTCGTGTAAAATAAAATTGGACCGAATAATCTGGACAGAAAGAGTATTATTTTAAATGAAATACTATTAATTAAATGTTATTGGAGAAACTCAAATTATTATGCCAATAGTATTGATTCATTTGTAATAAACAAAATCATTATCTCTTTCTTTTTTATTGCAACTACAATCTCACTTCTCTTTGATATATAGTTGGGGAGGTGTAAAATATGCTATTGTTAGTTTACTTTTTTTTTAAATTCGTTGAATCAATATTTAATCCGAATAAAAGTAAATATATTCGCATTTCATTATTTAAACCATTCTAAATATTCCAATTTATCTAAATTAACGGAATCAAACTATTTTAATATAATTAAAATAATTATTTACTTAATTTAACTCAGTAAAATACTACTCCCTCCGTCCCATAATATTAGTCATGTTTTCCTTTTTCGTCTGTCCCAAACATTTGTCTTCTTTCCTAAAATGGAAAATTAATACACACTTCCTAATAAAATATTAATTTTCTCTATCTCTACTCTCATTGGTATCTGTGTCGGAATGAAACAAGACTAATGTTATGGGACGGAGGGAGTAAATTATATACTTAATGATTTAAAGGATAAATTATTCTTCAAATCGAACTGTGCAAGCCTCTCGAAGCATAGACCCAATAACTCAGGAAAAAAAAGTGTCTGAATTTGAATGATTGAAATAAAAATAACCAGACACGTGTGGCAAAAGAAAACCCAAAATGACTGTGGAAGATAACCTTATCGCATGATGTGCACGTGTCAGCCGCTGAGTGGCCAGAATGCAATTTCCTGCATATCCCACAATGTATTTAGTGGAGGGGGTGGGCCCCCACAGCTTCCAGCCCAGCTTATAGTTATTTCACCGCCTGGAGATTTCGGTCATTTCAATTCCAACTGCCCGCTGTCTCTTCAATTAAATACTCAGTCCTCAGTTGACCGGACACAATAACCAAGTAGCGTAAATGTAGAGTAAGTTGAGTGGAATTAATAATGTAAAAAAATTATCTTTTTTAATAACAGAATAATTGAGCCGAGACAGACGAAAAAAGAAAGTGAAACATTTAAGTCGGGACGAAGGGAGTATAAGTGAAAAAATTGTTCTTTGGATATTTAAAAAAAAAATTTGAGTGTGTCAATTTAAATGAATGTACTCCTTCCGTTCCAAACCAATAGGTACTTTTCATTTCGGCACATAAATTTCGGAGTTACTGTTTAGAAGCTAATTGTGATCGTTAATAAAATTGACAATCATTATTAACTTGTTTAAGTCTTACATAATTTAATTACGATTGCCAATTTTATTATCGACCATAATTAGCTACTAAACACTAGCTTCGAAATTCATGTGCCGAAATAAAAAGTATCTATTGGTTTGGGACGGAGGGAATATTATTATTAAAAAATAAATAAAATAATCAACACAATCTATATGGTTGTCTAGCAATTATAAAGTAATTATTTGAAACTATATGTTATTATTTGCATTTTAATAAAGTACTTGCTATATGATTTCTTATGCTTCCCAAAAACTGCATTCACTCAATAAAATATTAATCAAGCTAGTACCTATAAGCCCCTATTAACAAATACTTAAAAGAAATAGCGTTAATGGAAAAAAAAATTTGAAGTTTGGCACATGAAACTTAGAAAACTTGCTAATTTAATTAGTTTCTTAGAGTAGCCGATTTATTGATTAGATATTTAATCATTTAATATCGTATCATATAAAAGAATGCCAAAGTATGTAGCTCTTAATTTAGACCTTTATAATTATTTTTTGGATATGATGAATTAATAGTTTATGCTCTGTGTGATAGCTTATAATATCTTATAAAATAGGTAAATTGTATCTTATATCTATGTATACAATCACAAAAACTACCCTCTATTTATAAGAGGAATAATGTTTTAATTAAGATTTATTCTCTGAGCTTAATCAACTGTATTATTGATCTTCTCCCATAAAAAAAAAACACTACGAAATTGGTATTAATGGTCAATGTTAAATAATTGATTTTTAAGCATAGAAAACCCGAAATCAAACAAACTAATCAAGAATAGATAATTTTTTTTATCAAATATATAATTAAAGTCCAAAACTTGTTAGTTCGAGAACAAATTAGAGAATTCTTTTAAAAAAATATATAATTTATCAAAAAGCTTATATGAAATGAAATTTAGAAGATCCAATCATACTTTAATTAATTAATACTCCCTCTGTTCCGATTATATAGTCCACTTTGATCTTGCACGTTTACCAAAAATTATTTAATATTTAAACAAACTTCCAACATTACTCTTATTTAAAGCATTAATTAACCTCTCATTTTCATAATATTACATTTAATATTCTCATTTTTCAAGATTATTCAGGGATGTAATGGTAAATGACTATATAAAAGTAATACCAAATATAGAAACTGGACTATATAATTGAAACACCCTAAAATAGTAACCCGGACTATATAATCGGAACGGAGGGAGTATATTTTTTTTGACGATAGGCTTCAATCATACCAATTGATTGGTTCATCACTTTTTATTAGATAGATGAATCTAGATTAAGAAACAGTGGGCCCAACATTAATCTAGCACTTTCCTAATTGCCGTTACAATCGGTTGGTCCAAATTCAGACACCATTTTAACGTGAAAACCATCAAAAATATATAAAAATAAAGTTGGACATGCTACTGAATTACATCAACCCAAAATTTTGAAACTCTCTTTGCAATTTTGTAATAAAGAAAATGATATTTCAATTTAATAGTGAGAATTTGAGTCCCACCTCCTAACCACACGTTAATATAACCGGAGAATTATGAAAAATACTTTATAATATTAATTAACTATTAAAAAAATACTTTATTGTTTCCCCTTCCCTGAAATATACCATAATATTTCATTTTTAAAATTAAAAATACCCTCAATTATAAAAAATACCCTAATATTTCTCTTATCACTGAATTATACCATAATGTTTGATTTTATCTATTAAAAATGGGAAGGTCTTGGGCTAGGCAGACCTAAACGATTTAGGCGGGTTTTATCCATTAACCCAAGATTTAGGCGGGTTTTATCCATTAACCCAAGCCCAAACCCATATAATATACCCTATTTGGGATGGGTGAACCCATTTGGGTAGGATAAAACCCGCCTAAACCGTTTAGGCCTGCCTAACGCAAGTTTTTGCCATTAAAAATACCCTAAATCGTTAATGATGTTAAAATTTTTATGAATCATACAATAAATAATGCATGATGTGGCATATATTGTACTCCCTCTGCCCCACAGAATTAGTCTCGTTTGGTTTCGGCACAATAACCAGATAGAGATAAGGGAAATTAATAATTTATCAGTGTGGGTGGATTACTTTTCTATTTTTGATAATGACACAGAGAAAAATGGAAAATTGGACTAATTTCTTGGGACAAAGGGAGTATTAAAAGTGTAACACCGTTAGCGATACTGAGTATTTTAATTAATAGAATCAACCACTAGGGTATAATTCAGTGATATGAGAAACTTTAGGATATATTTCATAGTAGATGATATTTTTAGTTGACAAAATGAAACATTAAGTTATAATTCAAAAAAAAAAATAAACATTAAAATATTTTTCATAGTTGACCATTATTATAGGATATTTTCATAATTTTCCATTAATTTAACTGTTTATCTGAGTTGGCAAAAATTGGCTCAAAAATAAATGCAAGCTAATCTTCATATTAAATCTTTGTTCATCAAAATCCCTAATTAATTTAATGTGACTATAGGTTTCATGACTCAATAAAACATTTAAAAAGTTGGGACAGCGATTTCTGTAAACATTAGAAAATTGAAATATTCTCACCCAAACGCAACCTAAAACTTTGAATAATAAACAATTCAAACACACAAAAATTAAAAAAAAGGGCACAATTTAAGCAAATGAGAGAGAGAGGTGGCTATAAAAGCTCCACATCTCTTTCTTTGGATAAAAAAATTCCCACATTTCTTGAAGGTGCTACAATACAATACAATACCCCTCCATTCATCATAGAAAAAGCTCCAAAAAGCCACGTGGAAGTTTCTAGCCCCTAAATTGGAACATTTTCACCAAGTTGGGTTTGGTCCCAAAACGTTGTATTGTTTTGTTGATGTACAAGATTGCAATTTTCATGGCATGGGAGCAAAAAAAAAATAAAAAAAAAATAGTTAAATTAAATGGGTTTGGATGGTTGGAATGGAGGGTGAGGAAGACATGGTGGTAAGGGACAAAATCACCCATCAAAAAAAGGGGTGTCATTTTCTTGGTAGTTTATAGGTTTTGGACATGTGACTAGTGTGTCATGCCATGCATCACTTGCAATCAAACTTCAACTCCTTTATGCATCCTTCTGTCCCTCTACATATATACATACATTCATTTATATCTATACAATATTCTAAGTTTTAGATATTAAATAATATATTAGATATATAGTGGAATTGAAGACACATCAAACTAGGACTGATAATTCATGCGTGTTGAATCATTATTATGCTATCCGCTAAAAAAAATAAAATTCTTGTGGTACCTTTCATGCATTTCTTAAAAAATTCTCCCGTTCGTTTAATGTTCATATCAATATCATATCATGATTGGGTTCTCGGGTACCTAATAGGTAAATGCTGTATTAGTATTGCGTCGTGTTTAACCTCGTTATTATCATGCAAATTTGTATCAAATTATTATGTCATGTTAAAAACTGTCAACCCTACATCAACCATGGATACATTTTATTTCTTATTTTATTTTGTAATAAACTCTCTACACCTATTATTAGTGAAAGAATATAATATTGTGAAATTTATGAAGAGCTCTCAAATACATTTAAAAATAATATATTATTTTCGGCCACAATAAAAATATTAATATGAAGCCCAAACCTAATCTAGAGATATATTTTGAATCGGGCCGACGCATATTGAAGCTCAGGCCCAGATAAGATCCGGGCCAGAGAAATGAAGGCCCAGATTTCAATACTCCGTCGTTTCATACCGTGAAACCTCCACAGCCCGCTTAGCGAGAACGAGAATGGAGGGAGAAGAAGAAGCAGACCTAGCGAGTTTTCTCCAATGGGCAACAACAGTTGGAATTTCAGATTGTTCCGATTCCGTCAGCTCTTCATCGGCTTGTATTGGACGTTCTTTGCGCGTTTCTCATTTTCCTGAAGCTGGCGGGTAATGTTCAAATACTCGATAGTTCGAATATTGCTGTAGTTGTGAGTTTACAGCAATGGTTCATGCAGGAGAGGTTTAGCTGCTGCGCGCGCTTTGACGAAAGGAGAATTGGTGTTGAAGGTTCCGAAGGCGGCTCTGATGACGAGCGATTGCCTGATTAGCAGTGATCAGAAGTTGTCTGCTGCCTTGGGGAAATTCCAACTGCTCTCATCTGCTCAGGTATCTTGATTTCTGAGTTTGTGTAGTTGCTTTATTTGGAAAAGGTTTTTTTTTTAGCTTGAAAATGTCTAGAGTTATGGATGTTCTTATGCGGGCATATTAGTTTGTTTCCTGATCCATTGAAAGGTTTTAGAAGTGAGTGTGCTTTATCTATCAGGGTAAGGGAGAAACCTCATGAATGTGATTCTTTAAGCGATGCTGAGATTGGTTAGCAATTGAAAATGTAAATAGAAAAAAAAAATCATCAAGATTTTCATGATAAATAATGATTAAGCAAAAAATGGGTGAGTTTCTGGCACTTAAACACATCATATAGTGATAATATCTAGATATAAACTTTGTGCAGATATTGTGCATTGCTTTACTAAATGAAGTGAACAAGGGCAGGAGTTCTTGGTGGTATCCTTACCTGAAGCAGTTGCCGCGAAGTTATGACTTGCTCTCAAGCTTTTCTCAGTTTGAGATAGAAGCATTGCAGGTTGGTTTTTGTTGCTGATTATTGTTGATGCATCTGTTTTTTTATCTGCTTTTTCTTTGATATAAACGTTGAATGAAAATGGTTTTGAGAGACTGTTAAACCACTTGTAGATTGATGATGCCATTTGGACTGCAGAAAAGACTGTTCATAAAGCTACAACGGAGTGGAAAGAAGCTGTTCTAGTTCTATCAGAACTTAATCTGAGGCCTCAGTTCACAACCTTCAATGCATGGCTATGGGTGTCTGCAACTGTGAGTATCTCTCATTCACAGGTTTAGGTTCGTTTTCCAGTTGATTTAACTTGGAGTTTATGATCTGAAAATATTTGACATTTAAAATTCAATTTTTGTTTACAAAGTAATGGTGATTTTATGTGAATATATGGCAAATCTATTGTGTTTTCACTCTTCTGTGTTGTAACAATTGTTGATGTTTTTATCTGCAAATATCTAAGACCGAAATTTCTTGCATGATCTTTTTGAAAGATATCCTCGCGCACTATGCACGTATCCTGGGATACTGCAGGTTGTTTATGTCCTGTTGGAGACTTCTTTAATTATGCTCCTCCTGACGAAGATCCTCATCAATTCGGCGAGTCAAAGGATACTGATATTGACTCTTTTTTGCACATAACCTCTTTTGATGAAGGAGAAAGCGCAGACCATTCAACGAAGGAGCTTGTAGATGCTAAGACAGATAGGTTAACAGATGCCGGTTACAATGAAGCTCTAGCTAGCTATTGCTTCTATGCTAAGAGGAACTATGAAAGAGGAGATCAGGTATTGTTTTAATTTCCATTTTATTTATGTAAATGTTATTTGAGTTACCTTTTTTGGGGCCATCAAGTGTCAACTGTCCTTGAGCCTATATGACTCTGATAGTATCTTCTCAAGAACTTATTCTAACATGTCAGCATTTGTTTTCTCTCTGCAGGTTCTTCTGAGCTATGGCACATACACGAACTTGGAGCTTCTCGAACATTATGGGTTTATTCTGCAGGAAAACCCAAACGACAAGGCTTTTATTGCCCTGGAAACTGAAATGTATTCACTATGTTCGTGGCCCAATGATTCACTGTACATCTCTGTAGATGGCAAGCCGTCCTTCGCCCTCCTCTCCACTCTCCGTTTGTGGGCAACCCCTGTCAGCAAGCGGCGATCAGTTAAGCACTTAGCTTATTCAGGCCAACTTATCTCAATCAAGAATGAGGTTGCTGTGTTGGAATGGATGGCCAAGAGATGTGAGGAGGTTTTAAGCAGTTGCTCGACCTCAGTAGACGAAGATGTGCAATTGCTCCATGTGATCGACAAAATTGTAGACTGTAATGGGGAGGCAGAGTCATCATATTCATCTCTGGCTTTACGCGATGAGGTTCGTGCTTTCTTGGAGATGTACAATGTCGATGCTGGAAAACTCCCTTCTAAGACACGAAGGGCGATATCGAGGTGGAAACTCGGGGTTGAGTGGAGACACAGGTACAAAAGAATTTTATCTGATTGCATTTCACATTGTTCTACAACGTTGCATAATCTTTCTGCTATCTAAAGCTATTGTAAGGTTTTGTACATGTTGAACGTTTATTTACATTTCATCATATTATGTGCAAAACGAAACGATGTCGTTCGCCGAAGAGACGACATCAAACATGACCACATTTTGGGTCTACATGTTAGACATGTCTCGCTTGGAAAAGAAAATATTGGGTTGTTTCAAATATAGTTAAATTCTCATTTGGGGAAATATTGTATCTTGTTGTATAATCTCATAATCTAGAATGGTGTTTTTTCCTATTAGCAGAAATCCCATGTTAATGTTCTAACATAAAAGTAAAGAATAATACCAAAACCAAACTCCCACTTTTACAAACTCAAGTTGTGAATACAAAGATTCTTTACTTTAGCAATCTCACGGCCAGAACGAATGTTCTTTCTTCCATTCTAACATTACATCTAGATGAATAAAACAACCAACATAAATCTATAAATGCACCAAACTCATCAAAGATCGATACCTCTCATTTTCTGCAACACACAACATCCAATTCAAACCTTAGCCATCATCTAATGGCAGCTTCCAATGCACCAGCCTTGAAAAGATCGGAGTCGATAGCAGACAGCATGCCGGAGGCCCTGAGGCAAAGCCGGTACCACATGAAGAGGTGCTTTGCCAAGTACATTGAGAAAGGAAAGAGGCTGATGAAACTTCACCACTTAATGTCTGAGATGGAGCAAGTCATCGATGACAAAGCTGAAAGAACTCAGTTGCTCGAAGGAATGCTCGGCTACATCTTGTGCACCACTCAAGTAGGGCTCATCTCTTCTTGATCTATAGTTTGGTTTCTTTGCCAATGATTTTGTGTTTTTTTTCGCGTGTTTTCGGATTTGCAGGAAGCTGCGGTTGTTCCTCCATATGTTTCCTTTGCAATTAGGCCTTCTCCTGGTTTCTGGGAGCATGTTAAAGTGAGTGCAAATGATCTGTCTGTGGAGGGCATCACAGCAACAGACTACCTGAAATATAAAGAGATGACAATTGATGAGAACTGGTATTTCCACTTGTTTTGATTCTGATGCTGGAAATACAAAGTTCTCTCATTGCATTGTCTTGAACTTGCAGGGCCAATGACGAAAACGCGTTGGAGATTGACTTTGGAGCAACGGATGTTTCTCTGCCTCACCTGACTCTATCTTCTTCAGTTGGTAATGGGGTCAGCTACATTTCCAAGTTTCTAACTTCAAAGCTGAACGACAGCCCTTGGAGCGCGCAGTCTCTAATCGATTACTTGCTCACACTCAATCACCAGGGAGAAGTAT
This sequence comes from Plectranthus barbatus, assembly GCA_026898455.1. Classification (NCBI taxonomy): domain Eukaryota; kingdom Viridiplantae; phylum Streptophyta; class Magnoliopsida; order Lamiales; family Lamiaceae; genus Plectranthus; species Plectranthus barbatus. The sequence goes on along the minus strand of JAPKLW010000017.1, from coordinate 819,167 downwards.
GATCAACATCTCCTTAGCCATGTTTTGATTGGATAGGTTACTAACCATGATCTGGTAACCATTTTGCAGAAACTAATGATAAATGAGAGCCTCGACACAGTGTCCAAGCTTCAAGGTGCACTAATTATTGCTGAAGTAGCCCTGTCTATACTGCCTAAAGATACACCTTATCAGAGCTTTGAGATAAGGTCAGTGAGCTCTCTCTTCATCTTATTTTCTTGATCTAATCAAGAAATTCAGAAAGTGACTTATATTTGGAATGTGCAGGTTCAAGGAGTGGGGCTTTGAGAAAGGATGGGGTGATAATGCGGAGAGAGTTCATGAAACAATGCACTCACTCTCTGAAATACTTCAGGCTCCTGATCCAGTAAACATGGAGAGGTTTTTTGGAAGGCTCCCTATAATCTTCAATGTTGTTCTCTTTTCTGTCCACGGTTACTTTGGTCAGGCCGACGTTCTTGGCTTGCCCGACACTGGTGGGCAGGTAAGAACTTAACTTCATGGGGATTTAGGAAGGAAGGATCTCATCTCAATCAGAAGTGCTCAAGTTTCTATTGCTGTTTTTTCTCCAGGTGGTTTATGTCTTGGATCAAGTTGTAGCAATGGAAGAAGAATTGCTTCTAAGAATCAAACAGCAAGGTCTCAATGTGAAACCTCAGATTCTTGTGGTGAGTGGCATCATGAAACTTTTCCCTCCCTACACAAATGGAAGATATGAACAACAAATCCAAAACCAAACCGCGCTTCATAATGCAGGTGACTCGGCTCATTCCTGATGCCAAGGGGACTAAGTGCAACGTGGAACTAGAGCCAGTCATGAACACAAAGCATTCCCACATCCTTAGAGTCCCATTCAACACAGAATCTGGAGTTCTTCAACAATGGGTTTCTCGATTTGATATCTATCCTTACCTCGAGAAGTTTACTCAGGTTTGAGCTGGATCATGTGTGTATATCTCAGATGATGTGTGAATAAGGCATTGATTCTCTGTTTTCTGATGTAATTCAACAGGATGCCTCGAACAAGATAATGGAAGTCATGGATGGAAAACCAGATCTGATCATTGGAAACTACACTGATGGAAACCTTGTGGCATCACTCATGGCTAGTAAACTAGACACAACCCTGGTACCAAACTGCTGCACGAACGACGTTTTTCGTAATTTAGTTAACACCAAAGATTGCTTAAAGATTTATCTCAATATAGGGAACCATTGCTCATGCACTGGAGAAGACAAAGTACGAAGATTCGGACATGAAATGGAAGGAGTTGGATCCCAAGTATCACTTCTCATGCCAGTTTTCAGCTGATTTAATTGCCATGAATGCAGCAGATTTCATCATCACAAGCACATATCAGGAGATTGCTGGAAGGTACAGCATTTTCTGACCTCCACATTGTTGGACACATATTGTCTGATAACATTGCGTCGTTGCAGCAAAGAGAGACCCGGGCAGTACGAAAGCCACTCCGCGTTCACACTTCCGGGGCTGTGCAGAGTAGTGTCAGGGATCAATGTCTTTGATCCCAAGTTCAACATTGCCTCTCCCGGAGCAGATCAGACAGTGTACTTCCCTCACACAGAGAAACAGAAGCGGTTTACAACGTTTCGTGCAGCCATTGATGAGCTTCTGTTTAGCAAAGTTGACAATGCTGAACACATGTCAGTTTTGATCTCCCATTGTTTCAATCAGTCCATCATTGCCAGCTTCTTACAAAGTGCAATAATAATAACCTTGTTTTGTTGTGAAAAAACAGTGGATATTTGGAAGACAAGAAGAAACCCATAATCTTCTCCATGGCTAGGCTCGATATCGTGAAGAATATCACTGGACTAACAGAGTGGTACGGCAAGAACAAAAAGCTGAGGAGCTTAGTCAATCTGGTTATAGTTGGTGGCTTCTTCGATCCTTCCAAATCCAAAGACAGAGAAGAGGCAGCCGAGATAAAGAAGATGCACGCATTGATAGAGAAGTACCAACTCAAGGGGCAGATAAGATGGATAGCTGCTCAGACAGACAGAAAAAGGAACGGTGAGCTATACCGTTCCATTGCTGATACAAAGGGAGCTTTTGTGCAGCCAGCTCTGTACGAAGCATTTGGCCTGACTGTGATCGAGGCTATGAACTGTGGCTTACCCACTTTTGCTACTAACCAAGGCGGCCCTGCTGAGATCATCGTTGATGGGGTCTCGGGCTTTCATGTTGATCCCAACAATGGAGATGAATCAGGAAACAAGATTGCTGATTTCTTCCAGAAGTGCAAGGAGGATCCAGAATACTGGAACAGGATTTCGCTTCAAGGGCTGCAGCGTATAAATGAATGGTATGCTGAAATCTTTGCATGTGCATGAATTGATTGTATGAACCTGCCAAAAACTGATCATGAGATTGCTTTTCTTGAAGCTATACATGGAAGATTTACGCGAACAAAGTATTGAATATGGGGTGCACCTATAGCTTCTGGAGGCAGCTGTACAAGGCTGAGAAGCAAGCAAAGAGGAGATACATTCAGACATTTTACAATCTCCAATTCAAGAATCTGGTACACGGCAGGGACATTTGATTTGTTTTAGTTAAGGAATGCAAGTTACTGACAGCCCTCTCATGAAAACTGATGCAGGCAAAGAATGTTCCTATTAAAAAGGATGAACCTACAAAGCAAGAAGAAAAGCCTAAACCAAAGCCACAGCTCTCAGCAAGGCAAGATCCTTCTTTTTAACTAAACCCTAAAACTGGGAATATTAATCATAAGAACTTGCAAATGAAATGTTGATGCACGAACTGATACAACCTTTGTTTTACCACAGGAGGTCTCAGTCGACATTGCAGAGGTAAGACTACTAATCCAAATCTGATATTTGCAATTTAGTTTGTAATTGTTGGAATAACACAAGGCTTTATTACAATGTCTAGGTTATTTGGATCCTGAGTTCTGGGGGAAAAAAAACAAAAATAAAGCAAGATCAAGAGCAGAATATGAACATAAACAGTAGCTGTTAAATGAAATGGAAGATCCAGTTTACACAGTTGACAGAAGAGAATGAAACAAACAAACTCTGCAATAAGAAGGAATTTAATAAGGCAGATCAAATAAACTAGACTTGTAAATTAATTTATTCATTTACAACAATTTCATTTTGTGTGAATGGGTTAGATATGATGCTTGATAAATATTATAATTTCAAAATGTAACCGCCATTGCATCATTAGAAATTTATTTTTCGTAATAAATAAAACTTCTTACTCAGTATCACATTTTAGATTAGACATTATTTACCAATGACTTTTGCCCAATAGTAATGGATTTTATTGCATTAACAAAACAAAATAAAAAATTGAGTATCATAGATTAAGAATGTGCCTAACCCACAAGTAATCATATCTCATGCTACCACTTGACTTGACGGCATTTGAGTCTAATATTATTTCTTTAGCATTATACCAAAATTCATAATTATTACTATTTCTTTATAATTTGAGTTTAATATTAATATATTTTAACAAAACTCAAATTCTCTTTTTACTTTGTATTTTTTCTAAATTATTTTCACATACAAATTCAATTTCTATTTATAATTCAACGTACACAAGTAATTTATATTGAAACGATTATAATTTTTAATTTATGTTACATCGGATTATTTACTAGAGATAGTCTTAATATACATTCCGCTTCGTCTTCCTTCAAATAATTCAGCAGTCCAAAGTATGTCTAAAATCGAATTTAGAAGATGTAAAATTAAGAAATTATTTTATTACGGATAAAAAAATATGGTCTAAAATCGAATTTAGAAAAATATATAATAAAAATTAGAAATAGTTTTAAAAAGGGTACCATCCATTGATGTCGTGAAGTAAAACGAAGATTAAAAATTAAGAAATTTCTTGATGGATCAGAAATCTGGCTTGATTTTGCTCCTCAACAAAGGAGTAAAAACAGTAAAAGCGCTCAGTAATTTCAGCGTCGATTCATCTGGGGAAATATTCATCACATCCATCTAAAATTAATTCAATTATTTATTTCAAATTGTTCACTAGTTTTACTTTCGCCTCTAAATAGTGAATGGATAAGAAAAATTTATATAAAAAATCTAATTATAATTTATAAGAAACGGATCAGATTTTTGGCTTGGAATTCTCCGTAAAGGAGAATCATTGTAGCATAGTATAATCAAATTCGATCATCTGGGGAAATAATCATCACATCCATTTTTAAAGAAGCTTAATTTAAATTAATGGAGATAAAAAGACTTGATAAAAAAATAAATTTCTATAATAATAAAGAAAACGAAAAAGAATTATGTTAGGCGAAGAGATGGATCAGAATTTTGGCTTGGATCTTCTCCACAGTTAAGGGAGAAAATATAAGAGCGCTCAGTAATTTCAGCGTCGAATCATCTGGGGAAAAATTCATCATTTCCATCACTATAAAAAAGTCTGAAGAAAAAAAAATTGATATCGATATTCAATGATAGGGAGAAGATAACAAAATTTAACCAGTTCTGGTGGAGTAGAGCTCGAGGAAAGCGAGCTCTGATTCAAAGGCAGAAACAGGTAAAAGAGAATATAGCGCCGGCTCATACACAACGCCCATTATGAATCTGGAGCGCCGGTAATCAGTAAATCGACGCAAATATATTCTAAAAAAAAGAAGAAAAAAATCGGAAATTGTGGCTGTGAAAGGTACCAAAGCAACCATTGGAGGCGGAGTAGACATAGCTGCGGCGGATCTGAGGCTCGCATGATGAGATGTGTATATAGAGACATGTGGGTTAGGTTTATATAGAGGCGGAAGGAGGCGGAGGAACTGCAGGATTTGCGAAAGCCCTAATTTTAGAATTGGGCGCTCGGGCCTCGGGTATATAATTACGTTCTTTTTTTATTAGTTTTTTTTCTCACTTAAATTTACCGTAAATGGGTTTATCATATTAAATTTTTAACAAATAATAATAATTCATCATTTCATCTTAATTGTCTCACTTTCCTTTTCCGTCTGTCCCAGCACAATTGTCCCGTTACTAAAAAAGATACTCCCTCCGTCCCAATTATTTGATCCAATTTTAACTTGCACGAATGTCAAAACTCATTTATGAATGCATTAAATATTTATACAAATTTTCTAAATTACCCTTATATAGCAATAACTATTAATAATAGACCCTTGTAATTTATAAGGTTGTTTAAGGATAAATTTATAAATACAAACAAAAAACAATACTAAATTTAGATATAGTACCTTATAAATGGGACACACAAAAAAAGTAATTTGGACCAAATAATTGGGATGGAGGGAGTAAATTTTCACACTCAGCAATAAAATATTAATTCCACTTAGCTTATTCTACATTTACATTCATTGATTATTGTGTCCGGTCAACCCAGGACGGAGGGAGTAATAATTATAAAGGACAACATTATAGTTATTTTTTACTATTTCTCATTCCGAACTATTAAGACATTTTTAAAAATCTTTAGTAAGTATTTATGTCCTATTATAAATATACATTTCATATATTTGATATTTATTTTCAAACTTATATTTTGTGCTTTAGTTTAGTTTTATGATTATTAAATAGGGCTAATTATACCGAATGAGCACATAGTTACCATAAGAATAATATACTTGTGAAGTAGTGTAATTTTTTTTTTTTAATAAGTGTACATTAATCTTAAACTCACCCACCCACCCACACACCCAGATGACCCTCTGGGAGCTCGAACCTGTGACCTCTCAGTCACATGCAAGGTGCTTTAACCACTACACCCCGAGCGAAGGGACGAAGTAGTGTAAATTTAAATGTATTTTTTGTGATATATTCATAATATATCATATCTTGTACAACTAAGTTAGAATATATCTTATATATCTTTAGTTTTTCATAGATTAGATTTGTTTTCTTTCCTATATATACATGTATTGTACATTGCTTTCTTTGAGTGAAATATAAGATATGTTCCTTTACATGGTATTAGCCAAAATCCTTGGCCAAACCCTAGTTATCGATTTTTTTCCTCCATCTTCAGTGTCGATCTTAATGGCTGCGCCCATCGACGCCGGTGACTTGCCGACCCTTTCCTTGTCTACCATCATCCATATGGTGAACATCAAACTCACATATGCAAATTACATGCTTTGGCACGTGCAAATCGAGCCCCTACTTATCACACAAAACTTCATGCCTTACATTGATGGTTTGGTTACGACACCACTGCGCATGGTTCCTTCCTCTGCTGGCGTTAACCCAACATACTCCACGTGGTGTTCTCGCGATCAACTCATTTAGTTGTTCCTTGTATCGACGTTGACAGAGGAATCCATGGCGGTGATTATTGGATATTCTACTTCCCGTGATGTATGTGACGCTCTTTCACGATCCTATAGTCATCGCTCCAAGGCTCAAGAACTTAGCCTCAAAGACGATTTGCTCTCCATGAAGTAGGGTGATCTTCTGGTCGCTGATTTTGGTCGACGATTCAAGGGCCTTTGCGATCAGCTATCTGCCATTGGCCGCTCCATCGACGCTTCCGACAAATCTTGCTGGTTTTTACGCAGCTTATGTCCCTCGTTTTCGATGTTCGCTGCTGCTCAGATGGCTCAGGAGCCGCTCCCTAACTTCGACACCCTTCTTGCGAGGGCTCTTAGTCACGAGCTCTTCCTGAAATCCGCAGGTTCCGCGGTGTCTACTCCATCGGTAGCCTTCCATGCATCTTCGAAGTCTCGCGATCCCGGCCCTAATCAACCTCGCGATCCCGGCCCGTGATCGTGATAGCGTATTTTTCAACACGCTATTCTGCAAGTGTACAGATCACTGCTGAGGGTAATTAATAATTTATCGAACACAAAGATTGCAGGCTCGAATTACACTCAAGCACCAAAACACAGTTATTTTGTTACTATCTAGACGATCCGAATAAAATTTTTTGTTTATTTAAAACTAGGCAAGAATTATTAAAGTAAACAATTGAATTATTAGGATTTAGAAAATAAAGGAAACTAGGATTCCAGGGCAATTCACTTTGAAGAACTATCAAACAATTATTTATACAATTCAATTCCAATTTAATTTCCAAAGATGTGAGTTAATCTCATAATTGTTATCAGGTGACCCTCTCGGACTCTCAACCATAACATGGAAATAAACGACCTAGTGACTCCTCTCGGATGCGCAAAAGGACTTTTACTCTTGATAAAACCTTGGATTTCAAAAACCCTTCAATAGTTCAAATTCCTCTCGGATAATTGACCTATCAAATTTAATTACTCTGCATCTTAATCAATAACCTAGACCTCTCGGTTCAAAAATTACTAATTCGAATTACAATCAATGGCCAATATCTTGTAATTAAAGAAAACCCCAGCTGTAATTAAAACATCAATGGAAAAGGAAAATCAAATCATATAAACAATTGAATGAATGCCAACAAGTTTCAAAACCCTAGAATCCAGTATGGATTTAGCCAATCATGCTAAATTCCACAAAACAGAGAAATAAATAGTACGAAAACTTAGAGAACATGAAATTAAAAACCCAATTCTTCAATCTTGAATCTTCAGCTCTGTCACCTTGAATTCTCTCTCTCTCTCTGTCTCTCTCAATGATCGATCAAAATATTAGAGTAAGTAACCCTCTTTGAGTCTTGAAAGCCTCTATTTATAGTTATCTTGTTCAAACCCAAAAAGATATGGGATTGGGATCAATTTTCGCCCAAAAAGTCAAGATCGGCGACCCAAAATGCGTCGATGGCGACCGCCGAGCGTGTGCTCGGGTCGCCATCCGTGTAACGTAGCAAAACCCAGAATTTTTCACGATCGGCGGCCTAAAAGCATGAACGACGATCGCCGTTCATGCAGTTAGGTCGCTATCCATGCGCCGAAACATAATTCCAGAAATTGCATGATCGGCGACCTAAAAGCATGAACGGTGATCGCCGTTCATGTAATTAGGTCGCCATTCATGCGCCGAAGGGAAATGTGAGAATTTACGTGATTGGCGGCCCAAATGCATGATCGGCGACCGCCGATCATGTAATTTGGGTCGCCGTTCACGTCGCCACTGGATTTTTGAAGCTTTTTCGTCGATCTCTTCTCACTTTTTCACCTTTCTAGTGCAACGACACATCAACTAACTTCATGGTGCTCGATCATATCTTGAAAACAACTCAATTGTGCATGAAATCTGCATAAACAACCAGAAACAACCCAAACGTAATAATTCTTCAAAGAATACGAATAATGCATGAGAACACCACGTAATGATCTAATCTAAGGTCAAAAGTGAGCAGATTCATATCAGTAAAGTGTACAAAACGAGTGTTTATCAGATCGCGGTAAGTGGAAAGGTGGCAACAAAAAGCGTCGATAGTCTTGGTGTTATTTCTGTCGTCAAACCGACCACGACGCATTTGACTGCCCCAAGCATTTTGACAGATCATTCGACCGCAATTCGCGGCCATCACACACAACTCAAATTGCTGAGGCTTTTGCGGCAAACTGCTCCGCCTCTCCTTCTACGGTGTCCGACTGGTATTTAGATACAGGCGCTTCTGCTCATATATCCAATGATGCTTCCATTCTCGACAATGTCTCTGACTATTCTGGTTCTAAACACGTCGTCGTCGGTAACGGTAATTGTCCTCATATTTCTCACACTTGTTCTCTAAGTTTATCGCACTCTTTATCATTAAACAATGTTCTTGTTGTTCCTGATATTACGAAGAATCTCTTATTTGTCAGTCGGCTTACTCGTGATTATCCAGTTAACGTGCTCTTTACTGATGTGCAGTTCCAAATTCAGTCTCGGGACAATAGCCACCAGCGTGCGTAGGCATGGTTTGTACGTGCTGAATCACCCAGTCTCGGCCCTCACTGCCCTCGCCCAAGCTCATCTGCCTCGCGCATCCTTTGACATTTGGCATAGTCGTCTCGGCCATTCAGCACCTAGAGTAATAAGTCTTCTGAATAGTCTTTTTTTAATTTCCAGTGCCACTTCTCCTAAGTTATCTAAACTTTGTACGTCGTGTCAGTTAGCGAAAAGTCCGCATTTACCTTTTCCCATTTCTGAAAGTCGAGCATCCGATGTCTTGGAGCTCATTCACTGTGATCTTTGGGGTCCTTCCCCGTCACTTCTAGTTTTGGTTTTCGGTATTACGTCGTATTTATAGATGATTTTTTCACGTTTTATTTGGTTCTATCCTCTGCGTGCTAAGCCCGATTTCTTTGATGTTTTTTCTAAATTTTCATGCGTTTGTTGAAAATCAATTCTCACGTAAAATTAAGAAATTTCAAAGTGATGGTGGTATAGAATTTACAAACTTACGCCTAAAGTCTCATCTTTCAAAATCCGGTCTTCACCACCTTATTTCTTGTCCTTACACCCCTTCTCAAAACGGTCGTGCCAAGCGTAAACACCGTCACATTATGGAAATGGATCTTTCCATGCTTTTTCACTCGGCTGCCCCTTCCTCTCTATGGGTAGATGCCTTTAGCATGACAACTTATATTATAAACCGATTGCCTGTTCCTCTTCTTCACAATAAATCTCCTTTTGAATTGATTTATCAGACTTCTCCCTTATTCATAAATATTATATTTTTGGTTGTCGGGTCTTTCCCTGTCTGCGTCATTATAATAAACATAAGTTACAACCACGCATCACTCTTTGTATATTTATCGGGTATAATACTCATCACAAAAGCTTTCGGTGTCTAGATCATGTTACCTCTCATGTGTACATTACTCGTCATGCTAGGTTTGATGAGTCCTCCTTTCCTTTCTCCGCAAACAACCACTCGACTCCACTTTCTCGGCTCGAGCTCACATCGTATTTTGATGTCAACTCACCTCTTTTTGTCTAGCCTAATGAGTTTTCCCAGCCACACGTCGAGCCTTCCTCCTCTTCCGGTCCGTGTTCCATCTGCATCATGGCCGACCCTCCTCCTACACCTACTGAAGAAAATCCTGCACCTACTGAATAAAATCCCACGCCCCGCCTCCAACCAATCAATCCCTCGTCCAAATTAGCTATCATCCCATGCAGACGCGCACTAAATTGGGTATTTTCAAACCTCATTATCCGATTGCCATTAACTTGATTTCTATATATTCTGTCTCTTCAGCTATGCCTGAACCTCGTAGGATAAAATCTGCTCTCAAGGTTCCTGAATGGACCGCTGCTATGAAGGATGAAATGGCCGCTCTTATTTCCAACAAAACTTGGGTTTTGGTTACGCGGCCGGTTAATACGAATGTGGTTGGATCTAAATGGGTATATTGCACCAAATTATTAGTTGATGGTTCTGTTGACATATACAAAGCGCGTTTGGTTGCTCAAGGGTTTAGCCAAGTACCTGGGTTCGACTTCACTCACACTTTCAGTCCCGTTGTCAAAGCTTTCATAGTTCGTATTGTGCTATCGATCGCTGTCATGAATTCTTGGCCATTACACCAACTCGACGTCAAGAATGTTTTCTTAAATGGGGTTCTGTCCACTCCGGTATACATGGAGCAACCCCATGCTTCATCGATCCACGACGCCCATCTCATGTTTGTTGCATTCAAAAGGCAATTTATGGCCTTCAGTGCTGCGGATACTTCATTGTTTGTCTTCAGTAAATGACCGATATTAATTTATTTACTTGTTTACGTCGACGACATTATTATTACAGATAATGATGCTCTTGCTATCTCGGCTCTTATGTCTCGTAAAAAATTTGAATTCTCTACGAAGAATCTTGGATGGGTGGGTTATATTCTTGGTCTCGAAGCTTCATATTCGGACGACAAAATGATGCTCACTCAGAACAAGTATGCGCTCGACATACTCAAGCACGCAGACATGTTACATGCTAAACCGATTTCCACTCCGCTTCCTCTCGGAGTTACCTTCGTCTAGGATGGTCCGTCGTTTGAAAATCCGACCTTATACAGGTTGCCGCTTGGTGTGTTGCAATAACTTACCATTACTCGCCTACTCCGTCAATACAATGAGTCAGTTCCAACAAGCTCCGACGATCGAGCACTTCCAAGCCTTGAAACGCATGCTCCGCTACTTGAAAGGGACCGTGCACCATGGTCTTACTTTTACACTGGGTCTCTTTACTTGATTGGCTATTTAGACGCCGATTGGGCTAGGTGTCCGGATACTCGCTGCTCTACATATGGATACTCTATTTTTCTTGGACCCAATGTCATTTCTTGGAGCGCCAAGAAGCAGCCGACAGTTTCGCATTCAAGCTGTGAGTCTGAGTATCATGCTATTGCGAATACGGCTTCAGAAATTTTATGGGTACTCAATCTACTACGTGACTTGCACGTCCCTCTCACCTCGCCTCCTTGCATCTACTCCGACAACTCAAGCACGTTGTTTCTTACTCAAAACCCGGTTTCACATAAGCGTGCGAAGCACATAGATATTGATTACCACTTTGTTCGAGAGTTGGTTAATTCTAACTGTCTGTGCACCAAGTTCATTCCTTCGGAGGATCAAATTGCTAACATATTTACTAAGAGTTTATCCCGAAAGTTATTTGAATATTTTTGTTCCAAGCTTCGCCTATCTTCATCTTTGCTTGCGGGGGGTTTTGAGATATATTCATAATATATTATATCTTGTACAACTAAGTTAGAATATATCTTATATATCTTTAGTTTTCCATAGATTATATTTGTTTTCTTTCTTTTATATATATATATATATATATATATATTGTACATTGATTTCTTTTAGTATATATAAATAGATTATCGTTTCGAACTACTCAGAATTGAGAAAAAAACCGTAATACTCCTATAACCTATTATAAATATACATTTCACACATTTATTATATATTTTCAAATTATTAAGTAGGGCTAAATATAGCTAATGAACAATTATTATTATAAGAATATAATTGTGAAATAATTAAATTGTAATTTTTTTTAGAAACAAGAAACTATTATAAATCTCAATCAACAATTAAAAATAACAAATTTGGGAAATTCTGCATCCAAGAGATAGTTTTGCAAGAATTTGCTCCAAATTAGGCTAAACAATGAACAACACTATTAGTATTTCTAAACATATATCAAATATCAATTAAGAAGTCTTATTTTAACTCCTTCAATGTCTTGATCATGTCTTCGGTAACAAGGTTAGATCTCTCATCAATATTCTTCAACTCTTATACATGTATAAAAGGATCATACACAAACACAATAAATAAATTAAGTTGGGTATGTATCCACAAAAATCATGTAGCGTATGGTAACTAAAGGTTTCATTGCTTTAATACATCTAAATGATATTTATTCTATATATAAAAGTTTTTGAATAAGATATTTGGATTTATTTCTTTATTCCTCCATCTTCGAAAGAAAAGAAAAAAAACCACAAGTTCTAAACTTTTTTGCCCAATTCATATAGTTTATGATTTTTATGATATAATAAGATCAATACTTTATGGGAAAATGATTTATTTGTAGCAATGGGATGGTAAAAAAAGCTTTCTACAGTGCAAACTTTAGTCATGTTATGGGTAGAAAATGATCTGAGAACATTGAATCAATTAAAGCTTGTTTGAGTTACATATAAATTTAGTACTTTGTTAGTTATATTAAGATCATAATGCATACATGTTGGTCCCGAAATCAAAGTACAAATATATGCAGCGGAAGTGGAGATATAATAAACTTGCACTCGTTCTTCTAAACAAATAGGACACAGTTTAGTGTAATTGATAAGAGTCAAGCTTAGGTCTGTCGTTGTTAGGTAAGTTTCACAGAATATACTCTTCAATACTTGGACAAGTATTGAAGGTTTTAAAAGTCAGTTTGCGAAATTAAACATGACAGAAATATAAACAAAGCAGTAAAGAACACATGATATTTTATAGTGGTTCGGATCATAAAATCCTACATCCACTCTTCAGACCCTTGGTCTGGATAATCACTAAGTAAGTACAAGCCTCCTTACGATCTATACACAACCCGTCGACACCTCCGTCTTTCGGTCTGCTGTGGTCACTCGCCTAGGAACTCCTTGTAAGCTTAGTCTTCAGGTCGAAGTGAGGACGATACCCCGCAGCCTTCTTCCTCCCAGAACTCAGGTGGTTGACATACGCCCATGAGAATCAGTATCCCTAAGTAGGAAACTGATTGCTATGAATATATCTTGGAAATATATATTCACCAAAGAATAGTTTCAACCTCGTGTTAAGAGAGAGTAGCATGCAGTAATAACTTGAGTCAAGAACTCAAGTCTCTTGTATGAAAACACGGAAACTCAGAGAGTTTTAGTAGAGAGATGGCTTAGCGATATGCTCTTTGTAGAGTGAGAATAATTCAAATTCGTAACCGTTTAAGGTTGATGAACAGTCCTATTTATAGAGGACTTCCTCGAGCATTTCGAATTTATGCCCTTTAGACACATTAATCCAGTCGTTAGACTCATGGAAGATGTAGTCTAATCATAGCCCATGTTGTAGGTCTACTCTGCTCTGTTGTGTCAGTGTACTATACACTAACTTTGTGTCAGACTAAGTTTAGTCTGAGGAATCCAAGTTTGGATAACCTCGTACTGACTTTTACTTAGGCATGAATATGCCAAAGTCTGACTAAACTTCGATATCTTCGAATAGCTCGTGCTTTGAAGGTAAAAACTCTTATACTGACTTCCCAAGGTCAGTATAGCTAGCCCTCATACTGACTTCCCAAGGTCAGTATGGCTAACCCTCATACTGACTTCCCATAGTCAGTATGGAAATTGCCCTCATACTGACTTCTCCTAGTCAGTATGGGAAATCCCTCATACTGACTTCTCCTAGTCAGTATGAAACACCCTATAATGAGTACCCAAACTCAGTTTTGGTCAAGGCCATACTTGGCGAAAACCAAGTTTCAAGGCATGTAACTTCGTCAGTTCTCGAGCATCTCCTATGCTCGGTCTTTAGCCATTAAGTTCTATTACAACTCGATTGTTCCTATACAAGAATTACAGTTTTAGAACTCTAGAAACTGAAAAACTGACTAAGATGGCTTTTACAACCTTTGACCCACAAAAACACAAAAAATAAAGGAAGGATTTCTCTAACAAAAATCCTAACAATACATATCTGTGGATCCCTAGCGACTCCTCGCTTGTGAATTTTATTACTTCATGTTTCGGGTTTTTGCGGGTATGTTATCGGCATTTCTGGCAGCACGACATGCTCTTTTGGCTGATGCTAAATTTATTTCGTTGGCCTCTGAGCCTCCGGTAATGTAGTGCACAGTTTTCTCAGTCATTAGAGAAGCTCTCGGTGGCTCTGCCTTCTTATTAGGGGTATTTTTCCCGCGGGTCCAAGTCTTCTTTCCCTTAGGTGAGAGGTATTCCATGAGCATTCCTTTTTTTTAGCAGTTCGAGGACCTCGATCCTCAGAGCCCTGCAATCCTTCATCTAGTGACCGTGGTCGTTATGGAACTCGCAAAACTTCGTTGCGTCCTGTGCAGTAGGGTCAGTCGTCATCTTCGGTGGCCACCTTATAGCCCCTGACAGCTTCAATACATTATTCACCAGGTCCGAGGGTTCGATAGCCAATTTGTAATCAGGCACGTAGGGGGTGCTGGCCCGTGATGGACGGGTATAGGAATGTGGTCTAGCTTCCTTCCTATCGCGAGGCTTAATTAAATTTATGAAATTTAAAATATTTGATAAAAAACTTAAACCCTAATAAAATATGAATGAGTTAATTTGTGCAATGTACTTGCTACTTGGTTTGATTACTCCTTGAATTATGGGGTTGGATTAGTATATGCTAAATTGTCAAAAAAAAATCATATACCAATATGTGTTAATTAATAAGTTCTATTAATTATTTTATATATTTTAAGATAATTCATTATCTTTAGTCAATACCATTAACTTTCCCATTAAGTCGTCGCCAAATTTGTGATTGGGACATAAGTTGCAAAAGTGATCATTTTATGTCTAATAGGAAGCAAACTAGTTCCCAGCTTAGGGCATCTATGATTTAAATGTGTTATTTGTGTTTAAAAAATTATGAGTTCGAAATACAATATAGATATTTAGGTAAGGTGTGCCTCCATCCGGACTGATCCCAATGAGATGGGCTATTAGCTGCATCTTGGGTCTCGGGCGAAGTCTAATTTGGGTCCCAACACTTATACAGTGCAATTTTTTCATGCCACTATATGTCTTAAATAATTATTCATACTATATTTTATACATTAATAAATAAGATTTATCTTTTATATTACATTACTATATTTTATTACATTCCCTAATTGGCATCTTTTAAATTAAGATTAAAAAAAATTGATTAATTTGATACGTTGGATCACCTAAATAAATGGTTCAAATTTAACGCACCATAAAAATTAATATTTGATCACAAACCTATATATATTTATAAATTGTTATTTGTTTTAGATGCTGGACGTGGATCTACAAACATTGTTCAAAGATGTGTATATAAATATATAATGAACTATATATATATTAATAGGGGCGGCACGGGTATTGGGCCGCCGGAATTGGCCGCTCCACAAGTTTTTTATTTTCTATATTTTTTATTTTAAAAAATAAAATTATATAAGTGTCTGATTCCACAAAATTATAATTAATATTCAAATTCTGCATTCGCTATTTGCAGGCTCACGCAAAAAAAATAAAAAAAGCATCGCCACTTTTATTCAATTGCATGCAAATATTGATGTGCACAATCAACATAAATAAACATAAAACACAGGCTCCATGAACATCATGTATTTATTTAATATATTACAAACTTTCTCGAAAAAAAATATGGTTTAGCTAGTTCATCCCACAACTGCATTTGAAGTATTTTCTAGAGTTAGCTAGAAAACTCATCTCCA
This sequence comes from Plectranthus barbatus, assembly GCA_026898455.1. Taxonomy (NCBI): domain Eukaryota; kingdom Viridiplantae; phylum Streptophyta; class Magnoliopsida; order Lamiales; family Lamiaceae; genus Plectranthus; species Plectranthus barbatus. The sequence goes on along the minus strand of JAPKLW010000017.1, from coordinate 803,311 downwards.
TCAACAAATTAAAATCAAAGCTACCTATTTTTCTTCGAGAAGGCTGCAGAAAGTTGGAGTAATCTTTTTAGCTTGTAGCTTTTCGTGTAGAAGCAAGCAAGCCAAGAGGGGATTACATATTATTCAACATATTTTACTTTATTTATTATATATTTTAAGGAAACATATACATATATTTATATAGGTTTAAGATATTGGTGATGTATAAGTAAGTGGATGGGGCAGTTTGTAGTGAGATAGAGAATGGCGACATACGGCAGTTTATCTGACGAGAAGTGGACACAACAACTGCGGAAACGGATATGGCAAAAAAGCAAATATGCATGGGAACGCAGGTGGTGGTGGTGGTGAGGCTGTACGTGGCGGAGGCGGAGAGGCTGGAGATGGCGGAGGTGGAGATGGAGAAGGTGGTGGAGGTGGGGGCGGAGGTGGAGAGGCTGGAGGAGATGGCGGAGGTGGAGATGGAGAAGGTGGCGGAGGGGGAGATGATGGAGGTGGAGAGGGAGGAGGCGGAGGGGACGATGATGGAGGTGGAGGTGATGGTGATGGGCAATCGATGCCAGGAACTGGAAAGGCTCCACATAAACTTGCTGCGGTAGTAGAGGAAACAAAAATGGAGGAGAGGAGCAAAAGATTGAAGACCAACTTATTCACCTCCATCTTCATATCTCCAGATACTAATTATTTTAATATTTGAAAATATGTTTGTTTCACTGCATTATGGGTTCAACAATTCTCATACATTTATAGGCATCATTGTGTATGAAATTATCAAATAAATTATACAACTTGTGGTCTAGGTCATATCTATAGCTCATTAATCCAAGTTAGGCCATTTCATTATTATGAGTTTACTTCCATATTAGCTCACTCTATTTCAATATATATCTTCTTTACTCATATAGTAAATCACATATATGCATGCATTATGATCAACTTTGAGATATTCGATAAAAAAATTCAATAAACCATTGAGCAAAAATTTTGACTGGTTCAATTATATCTCGATAATTATGATATTAGATTAGTTTGTGCTAAATTGTGAATTAAAAAAACAGCACACATAAGTACATAATAATACTGATCAGATAATTAATAAGTTGTAGTAATTATTAATTAATTTATATTAAGATAACGCATTAGCTTTAGTCAATAGCATGCATTATTAACATTCCCATTAAATCCTTGCCAAATTTGGAATTTGGACATCAGTTGCAAAAGTGATCATTTAAGGAACCCAATGCGGCACATCAATCACCACCTAATTAAAATTAAAAAAAAATGTAATTCGATTAGCGAATTGATAAGTCAAACCGCCTACACACGGCAAAATCAAATTTTGAATTCTTTTGAATTTCGAGTGTATATATACATAGGTGTGTATACATAATACTAAAGGTGTATATATAAGAGAAGAATTTTGAAATGCCCTTTTTAACTATCATGTATCACAAAAATATCCCATCTTCTAAAAACATTTAAGAAATGCCCCAAAAGACATAATTCTAAAATTGTGTAAGATAACAGTGTATTTTTTCAAAAATAAATTAAAATTTTTTAAATTTGAATTATGAAAAATGGTCCTGACTAGGGGTGGCAATTCGTGCGGATCGGATCTTTATCGTATCGATCCATTATCCGTTAAGGTTAAATTCGTATTCGATCCGTTAAGAAAAATCAAAATCCGTATCCGTATCCGATCCGTTAAGCTCAAATCCGTATCCGCACGAATTCAATTCGTATCCGTTAAGGATCCAATAAGTATCCAATCCGAATGATCCATTATGGATCCGATCCGATGAAAATCCAATAAGAATCCAAATCGTATTAACTCAATAAGAATGTGTTTCAATAAACACAATTATAATCCAATAACAATTTGATAAGATAATACAATGTATTCATATTTGATTGTTCGAATTATGTTTTGGATAAATAAATAAAACTACAACTTTATTTGAAACTAAAATCATCAATCAAATATCCCAAGACACATAGATAAATCTTAAATTTAAATACTAGTGGTTAAACTTGTTCATTTCTAAATACTATCAGTCTTTCACCCTAGTCGTCAATACTTCACTTACACGTTCGAGGGAAAGAAATATTAATTAAAACTTTAAGATTTATAACAAATAAAATAAATTATAATAAATACTTTTCATCTATGTGAAATGGCAAGAGTTGAGACAATTAATGAGAATCTACAATATTTTTATCAACATTATAATCGGTTGATACTACTTAATTGAAAACTTGAAGTTGAAAAAAAAATTATTAAATTTTGATAGTTAAAGAAAATAAATATAAAAAATATAATGCATAGATATATAAATATATTTTTTGGTGGTGAATTAATAAAATTGGACACGTACAATGAAGAACCAAGAGATTTGAAATTTTGAAAGAACTCTAAATCTAAACTAATATATCAAAATCAATTAATTAATTATTATATTTAAAAAAATTAAATAATTTTTATTAATTTATTAATCCGTATCCGGTCCGTTTAATGAATTATCCAATCCGATCCGTATCCAATTCGAAATTTTCGAATCCTTATCATGTCGATTCGATAAGCCTCAATTTGTATCCATTATTATCGTGCGAATTCGTGTCGAATTATCGGATCAGATAAAAAAATGCCACCCCTAGTCCTGACCAACGATGACTCTAATTAAAAAGTGTAAGAAGATAAAAAATATTTGGTCATCACCATGCTGACTCAAACATAAAAAAAATAAAGGAATAATTTTTATTAAAAAATCCGGTCAGCACCGATAGACGATCAGCCTCAATGCCAACCAACGGTGCTGACCAATTTTGTGCATTGATCTCAACGGTAGCCCTCTCTCTCAATCTTTTTAAATTTTTTCTCATAGTCATCGTACCAATTTTCTTTCTTTCTTTATTATTTAAATTGTTTAATGAATTATAATTTTTAAATATCTATTTTAAGTAATAATGTTAACTGTTAATATATGAAAATATCTTTTTTATCAAATATATAATGATAATGCTCTCTTTTATAAACATTTTTAAGAAATGCTCCAAATTACATTTTCTGACAATTTTCTTTATTAACAATCAAATCCGGAAAATTATTTATATAATGATGTTGATACTATTATTTAAGATTAAAAATTAAATATTAATGAATTATAATATTTAATGGTGCCTACCAATTTGGTCATCACCATGGAACAGTGCCTACCTCATTTTTTAATGGTTCTTACCTATTTTTTTATTATTTAATTTTTACCTCCTCATTTGTCTTCATTAATTTTCTATTTTTTAATGTTGAAATGTATTTAAATATTAAATATGGTCTCGATCAATTATTATTAAATATTATTTTATTTAAAAATTAAATAATAAAAAATAGGTAAGAACCATTAAAAAAATGAGGTAGGCACCGTTTCATGGTGATGACCAAATTGGTGGGCACCATTAAATATGAGAAGAATTTTGAAATGCCCTTTTTAACTATCATGTATCACAAAAATACCCCATCTTCTAAAAACATTCAAGAAATGGTCCAAAAGACATAATTCTGAATTGTGTAAGATAACAGTGTACTTTTTTCGAAAAAAAATTAAAATCTTTTAAATTTGAATTATAAAAATGTTCCGACCGGTGATGACTCTAATTAAAAAATGAAAGAAAATAAAAAAAATGCTCATCACCATGCTGACTCAAACATAAAAAAATAAAGGGATAATTTTTAAAAAAAGATCCGGTCGGCACTGATAGACGATGCCGACTTTGTCAGCCTCAATGCCGACCAACAATGCTAACCAATTTTGTGCATTGATCTCGAAACTCATCTACATCCATCAGCAAAGCCAAGCACGGCAGGCCATGAGGTCGTGCGAGAGGTGTGCCGCACCAGGGCCTTCAAATAAGAGGGGCACCATTGTTCAAAAATATATATAGTAGTAATATTATGCTAATTTATCTTAGTAAACATTAAAAAGAAAACTAATAAAAAACTGAGTCTTTAGCTTAACTAAATAGATTAACAAAAAATTATAATTTATATATATCCTAACACAGATATTTAGTTCAATCTAAATTGAAAAACGAGACAAGATATTAAGATTTATTCGCTCAACTATATAAGTATGATGATATTTATTACTAAAAAAAAACCAATATTTACAGTCATCGTCACATAATTTGGCACAAAAATCTCATTTTAAAAAAAAATGAAATGTCTCATCATCTAAACGTTATGGTAGTTAGGTAATTCTTAATTTATTTTTGTTTTTTTGGATACTTAAATAGCGTTTATCTTTGATGAGTTTTGTCAAATTTCACAACTACATGGTTTTAGATTTTTTGTGCATTGTTGACTAGTTTACTTGCATAGTTTTGAATTCTTACATGTTATTTTGTTTTATTTTTTTAGAATTTAGTTAGTTAATTTTTTTTTCAAGTGTTGTTTCATAAACTAAACACCATGCATGCCATATATGTTTTTTACACCGCTTTAGATATATTAGCTTATTTAAAAAGATTGAATAATTTCATACATATGACAATACACGTTACCGTTGCATAAGTTGGGAGATATTTATCAAAATTGAAGTTGTTGAAATATTATATGCGATCGAGAATGTCACAAGAAATATTGAGTGAACTTGCTTTGACATAATATTGAATATTAGTTTTATTAATATTCTTATTTATAATTAAAAAAAAATAGAGCACCATTTTACTTGTTCGCACAGGGCCTCTAAAATTACAGGGCCGGCCCTGAAGCCAAGCTACCTATTTTTCTTAGAGAAGCTGCGGAAACTCGGATCACAAGATCATATATATATATATATATATATATATATATAGTCGTAATTATATGTGAATCACCTTCCAAATAAGAAATAAGAACTAATCTGATCTTTGTTTTTGGATTTTGAATGGTCCAGATCTAATATTTAATTTGATTTTATTACTTAATTTAATTATTTTTTAATTACATTAAGGATTTAAAGGTAATTAACATATTCAAATTATATTTAATCCATAACTATCTCCTAAAATATCTCTTTCACAATCAAAATCATATATATAATTAAATTATTTTCTAAACCCTAAATCAATATAGCATTCCCCTTTTTTTTTCAAAGAAAATCATTGTAAATACACGACATTGAAACCAGTTTCTTGAGGTGCAAATCCATTTTTTCACTCGTCATGCACCCTAGCAAATGAAGTTGACGAGGACATGAATGACAACATGGGTGGTATATTATTCTAGTTTTGATTGATTGCCAAGATTTTAATTGATCAGAACTTCATCGTCGTCGACAATCTTACATTCATCTTCCAGTTTCTTTTGCCGATATCAACATCATCTTTCTCGTCGACGGTGTCTGTGCTTTTTATCATCATATCTTCGTGGCTCTCCCGGGTCTTCAATTTGTTCTATTGCAAACGACGGGTTAGGAGATGCTAAGCAAATAATTTTTTTAAAGGAGTTGGATCTGGGAGTGATGGAGAAGACTCTGGAATTTTTTTTTAAAGGAGTTGTTCTATTGAAACGACGGGTCAGGAGATGCTTGTATTTTATCTTTTTTATTTATGGTCTTCCATGGATTTGCTTATGTTTTGAAGCATAAGTAGTCACAGCTTTCTAATCCTCCTTGCCATCTTGTGCTTTGGTATGTGAATTAATGATAAATTTCATGTCATTGTAAGTGCTTGGGATTAATGAGTTTCTTCAACCTCATGTAGGCAAGGAGGAAGGCAGACCTCGTGTTCGTGGTAGAAATATTTTGAATTCTGGGAATTTGTGTAGAATGCGAGATCCAGTTGGAAGCAATACAAATATTTATAATTATATATAGTTGCAGTAATTTGTTGTTAAAGTTGCATATATTAAGGCTGTACAATTGCATATATTCACGTGTTCTGATTTAAGTTTTTATTTTTATAGTTATTGATATGTAAATTGTTCAGATATCGTTGTTTTTATTTTTTAATTATTGCAGATTTTACGCCTGTAAATGTGCAGTATAACGATATAATAGTTGCAATACTCTAATAATTTGAATTCACATAAAGAGTTTTGTTAAGATTAGTTATTTTTCAAAAAAAATTCTATGTTAAATTATTGCAGATATTACGCCTGTAAATGTGCAAAATAAAGATATAATAGTTGCAGTATTTCTGATAATTTGAATTCACATAAAGAGTTTTGCTAATATTAATTATTTTTTCAAAATTTTTTCTATTTCGAATTATTGCAGATTTTAGGCATGTAAATGTGCAGTACAACGATATAATAGTTGCAGTACTCTGCTAATTCCAATTCACATAAAGAGTTTTTTAATATTAATTATTTACAAAACTTTCTCTATTTTGAATTATTGCATATTTTAATTTTGAAATGCTATAATTCAGAGAACCAATCCCATTAAATTAGGAAACAAATATAATTTAATTTTGAAATATAGTATTTTAGAATTCAAATTCCACAAAATTAGGGGCTGAAAATCGTGCATATATAATTTTGATTTAAAAAAAATTACGTAATGCAACTTCTTTCTCTTAATAATGCAACTTTTATCTTAATACTGCAGCGAATTCGATAAAATTATGCAATAAAAGTGTTCCGAAATTTTAGCAAATAAAATCGTGGGTAAGATATTGGGAAGTTAAAATGTGCGTCACATTTACTAAAAAACCCTTTTTCCGCAACTTTTTTCTTTCATTATTGCAGCGAATTTTTGCAGCTCAAAAATACATCTGGAACGTCAATTTTCTTAATCAATGGACAAGATCAAGTCCATCAGATTTAAAAAAATCAATGGTTGATATTTAATCAAGCAACAACTAAAACGCAATCAAGCAACAACTAAAGCACAATCAAGCAACATTGTAATCAAACAACGACTTGAATATAATCAAGCAATGTCGTAAATGCAATCAAGCATCTTTCTCATTTTCTCACGTTAAGGTTTTTCTCACCGGATCCATTCCCTATATATATATACATCTTTATCTTCAGATACTAATTACTCCCTCCGTCCCATTAGATTAGTCCAGTTTGGTTTCATAATTTATTCATTTCAATATTATGATCATATTTTTCATCTTACAAGTATGAAGATATTTTGTGTAAAGAGCTACAAAATTATCATTTTATTATATAGTTTTTATGAGAATTCCACCTCACGTGGATATGTTGCAGAATTTGTTTTATGTAGTAATACTCCAAAACTTTGAAATATCCAATAAAAAAAATTTAGAGCCCACTCGGTAATAAACTAGTTAAACAATTGCACAATGTACTAGGGCTAGAATTGTTTATGCTAAATCATAAAAATATTTAATAATAATAATAATTGTAGATTTTCTTAGCGTTTATTTATATGGTACTCTCGTGTTAATTAATAAGTTCTATTAATTATTTTATTTTAAGACAATTCATTAGATTTAGCCAATACCATTAACCTTCCCATTAAATCCTTGCCAAAATTTGGAATCTGGACATCAGTTGCAAAAGTGATCATTTAATATCTAATAGAAGCCAAAATTATATTGTTAGAAAGCAAAATGGGCATATAATAAATAGCTAAGTAGCAATAAATTTTGTCAACTTAATCTCAGTCCTTAGCCACAAAACTTACATACCTTTTGAAAGTAATGGTGTGAATAATAGTGAGGTAAAAATTAAAAAGGACACTTTAAAGTTGCAGTTGATGAGATGTGATAAAAAAAAAAAAAAAAGAAAAAAAAGAAGTTTGATATATGATTATTGGCAAGCTACAGTTGTGAGTTGCATGGGAGTTGTGGTGTCCCTGTCACACATTTCTGGACCAATGCTTATCACTCCTTCTCCCTGCAACAAGCAATAACAACCAGCTTCAGCTTTCACTGCTACTGCTACTGCAACTTTAACTACAACCAGCACCTTCTTACCTTGGCAATATTTCTCAAATATGTGGTTGTGTAGTTTGCTGATGGAGATATTGCCTCAATGAGATCGGCCAGAACTAGGTGAGGCTGAGAGATTGCTCCGTCGTACCAATCTTCATCAGATCAACCATATTCAATTCATCACTATCACCACTATTCACTCTGTTGAAATTCTGTTTGTTACTTAGTTAATGGACTTACCAAGAATGGTGGAGTTCTGGACTCTTTTGTCATACCTCCACAGGCTTTGGTTGGCCATGAAGGCGAAGCAAGATTGATCTTCCACGCCCAGGTTTTGGAGAAAGGTGGAGGCAGTGTAGGCCGTTGGATCCGGCGCGTAGGTCTCATCAATCACCACATCCACAGTCTGCAGCCCAATATTTCCATTGTTGATGAAATGAAGCAATAATTGAAACAAGAAGTGAGTTTGAACAATATTAATCTGTCATACACATAGGATAGCATGGAATGCCTCCAAATCATCTGGTATGGAGATGTTGTAGGTGGCTTTGTTGATGGAGTCATCAATGTTTTCACCTCCTGCATCCTCCACATACTGCTTCAAAACCATGCAGAATCAGTCTACATACATAATCTACATATATAATAAGGATTAAAGGGAAGTATATCACTGCCTTTAGCTTGAATGCCTCTTTTGTGAAAGACCAGATGCCCTGCAGCAAAGGTGGATATGTTATGGATCTAATCATCCCATGATTTTGATTACATAAAAATTCATTCCTACATCATTGTATTGCATCCAAGCCACTATAGGTTTGAAGGGCTCTTGCTTGCTTGTTGCAGCTTTACTCAAGCACAGATAGTTCTTCTTGATCTGCACAAATGCATCAGATTTTTTTTTCACTATATTCTCTTCATTTCTGTGTGATCCCACTTCTCTCACTTACAGTATCATACACTTGATTCGCCCTCGTTTCAAGATTCGCAAACACTCCAAGATACTTGATCCACTCAGCTCTCTGAGAAACAAAACACCACATATAAACAAACCACAAGTTGTTATTTTCTTTTCTTTCCTTCATGCATCATATGCAAGAAAAGGGATGAAGATTGAGAAGAAACAATGGGAGCAAACCTGGAGAGGCGCGTCCTCACCGAGGGAGAGAAGAGTGGCGAAGTTGCAGGACTTGGACTGATCAGTGTTGACAATGAAGTGAGCTGCGAATTGAGAGGTGTCGCTTCTGTTGATGAGCTGCAGCTGTCCCTCCTCGTACAGTTTTAGGACACATTGAGAAGCCACATAATCTGATGTAATGCCCTTCAAACTCCCAATGAGTCCTAGGAGCTGCCCTCAAACAATCACAACCATGAAAACACACAATGTGTTCAGACAATCTATGCAGATCATGTTATTACTGTATTTGACTAGAAAATACAAAAAAAAATTGGGAAAACTCACCTCCAGAAATGAAACTGCATTGAAAAACAAATCACCAAAAGGGAAGGGATCATCAGATCGAAGGGGATGAGTAATCAAATGGTAAAACATATGAAAATAAATTTACCTGGGAAAAAATCAGCTTCGATTGAATAGTTTGATAGTGGGATGACAAATGATTTTATCCTAGAGGTGCAGTACTTTGTTTTAGCTGCCATCTTTGTATTATTCTGCACGATTTTCACAAATTTAACTTAGATTTTCACTGAAAGACCATTTTTTAAGTGTGTTTTTTGGTGTGATATGTCTTCCCTTTATATTTACAGTATAATTTGTCACATGTGTAATAATATCCCCGATTTAACACGATAACCAGTGGCGGATCCAGAAAATTCCTGAAGGGGCCTGAATTTTTTTTCCTCCACTAGACTTCAACCCATCATATCATTTTTTTTTTCGTCCATTTTTTCTTCTTTACGAGGAGGGCTAATCCAAAAAATTCCGGATCATGATACTATAAAAACGAAAAGAAAAAAAATCGGCTTGGGGGGCTGGAGCCCCCCCTAGCCATAGTGTAGATCCGCCAATGACGATAACCCGATACGAATCTAACACGAAAAAAAAGCGGGTTGAATCAACCTATTTAAATTTCAATCAATTTTCGAGTTGAACCCGCAAACCCAATTAAAATTCATGTCGGGTTCGGATCAGATTTGGGTTGACCAGCACAACTCGTGTGACCTGAAATTAATCAAATTTAAAATTAATTTTTTTTTGTTAATAAGCCATTTTTGGGTCATTTTGTGTTAACAAGTCATTATCGTATTAGGTCATATTGATTAAATTTTTCATTATAATTAAATAACTCATTTCAGATTGACGTGAAAATAATTAGGTCGCATTTGGATTGAATTTTTTAACATAAGTCGGATTTAAGTTAATATGTTATAAATTAGTATCAGGTCGCAATCCAAACCGAGCTGAACAGGTTACCCTCCCTCTTATCATTGCATAATTAATATCTGTATATTCGTGAAATAAGCCACATAAATCCAAAGCAGAAGTCATAGATAATGGGCCACAGGCTCACAGCCTACTGAAAAAGACCCATAAAATATATTATTGAAACAATACGAAATAATGCTAAACATTTATTATTACTTTGATAAAGGGAGAAAATATAACAACTCATTATTTGTTTAGGCTTACAAAAAGAAAATATAACTTTAATCGAAATTAAGCAGAAATTCATCCGAAATTTCATTCTGATCCACATTAATGTTTAATCCGAAATATTTCACAATTTATGATAATATTTATCTTATCAATCTCAAGTTAATTACTATGAATGATTACTTATTTTTTAAAGGGAAAATGAAAAGATTATTACAATCACACACACTTCATGCAACAATTTATATAAATATAATTTATCCTGATTTTGATATTAATCAGGGGCTCAAGCATTTTAATCTATCAAAGTATGAGATACATTAATCTAATAGTTTATATATTCTTATCAACAATCTTTGTCGTAAAAATGGCCTTCTTGGTACTAAATAATCCCTAGTTAAACTAAAACTTCTTAAATTGCTATTCTAAATGGTTCGGCGAGTAATCGGAAAAAGGCCTAAGCGAGTTAGGCTCCGCCAAGTCAGTCTAGGCGGCCAATTTTTTATATTTATAAAATAATTAATTAAAATGTATATTTTCAAAATATTAAAATAAAAAATTAGCTTATTGATTAACTAACATATCGTCAAAGTCCCCACCTAAAGCTTTTAGGTGCTTTAAGCCATATCTGAATGTTTGACTAATGCCTAACAAGTTTTATAATCATTCACCAACTAAATAAAAGTGAAGTGTAAGATTTGAAAGAAAGAATGTTGAAGAAAATATAATGTGAGGAAGGGAAGAGAGATAGAAACCTGAATGAGAAGATAACTGTTGCCATCAAAGGCATTCTTGATGACTTTGAAAGTTTGGCCATAGTAAATCCTAAAATAAGCTGCATCCTCCACTTGAGAAATGTTCCCACTAACTTTCACACTTGGAGTTGCTGCATCTCCCAAACCACAAAACCACACACTCCAAACCATCAAAATCCACCACCAAACCATCATCATCGTCGATCAAGAGAGAGAGAGAGCTAGAGAGAGAAGAGACCAACACCCTCTTAAACCTTCTGTCTAAGTATCAGCAATATGCATGTTTTATTGGCAACAGAATTAAGATGAAAAACCTAACCTAACCTCTTTTTATCACATATACATGGTGATAATAATGTGTGTGTGTGGGGGGTTGGAAATAATTATTTAGAAGAAGAGAGAATTGTTTGGGATCTGTGAAAAGGAGGAGGAATTGTTGGTTAGTGGTTAATCCATTTGAGACCCGTGAACCCATATTTGCTTTTTTTTCTGTCATCTTCTTCTTGCAATCTTTTTTTTTTCTTGGGCTACCAATCACTGTTCCTCCACCTGCACTATTGCATGTGACGCCCACTATTTACTACTACCTACCAATTTGTTTTTACATAACTTATAAGTTATAAAAAGTTTTTTTTTTTTTTTTTTTTTTTAAATTCTTGTTCAATCTTTATAATTTGCAAGTTTTGCAGTAGGCTCAAACCATAGTATAAATGGTGGAAGGAGAAAGTAGAGGCGTGGGAATTTAGTAATGATAAGCAGCTACAAGTAGGTAGAAACGAAAGCACATGACAAAAGCAGTTAGAGGGTTTCCACTTTTCAATATCTGCAACTCACAGATAATGCTGTGAATGTGATGACCCCAAAAAAAAAAAAACAAAATTTCAATACGAATTTGCATTATTGAAAAACAGGGGATTAATGATATTCTCCATTTATATGCAAATTCAAAATAATTAAAGAAACACTTAAATAAGATAATAACCAAAAAAAATATTTGGAGTCTCTCTCAATTAGAGTATTATAGGGATTTCAAATACAAATCAATAATTTTAAAAATTAAGGGATTTAAATAATTAATTTTTCAGAGTTAAAATGTGAATGAGTGAAATTGTTGAAGGAAAGAAAAAAAGCAAAAGCAATTTATAGTTGGCTGTTGGGCCCTGCAATAGTTTGGGAAAAATGTAGCGCAATCCCAAACAATCAATGCTTTTGAAGAGTTAGTTAAATTGGGCCATCCAATGTAATCCTATCACAAGAAAATAGTTTTCCTTTGGAGTATTATCAATCAATGATTAAAAATTAATTTAATTATCAAGATTAATAAAATAATTCTCAATTTAGAATTAGAAAGATTCTAAAATTCTCAATGTGAGACCTGATATTAAGGTTCAAGATTGAGAATTTTATAATTTCTCGAGTCCTAAGAGTTTTTGGAATCTTTTAATTATTAAATTGAAAATCCATTTCTGGAGGGCGTAAATTGATAACTAAACAATCTTTCAGGTCATAATTTGATAATAATTTTATGTGATTCATTTATATCTGTTTGAAAAAAGTATATTAATTTTCAAAATGTTGTTTGGCTATGTGGTTTATATCTAGCTACGAGTAAAATGCCCAAAAAGTTTAACTTCAACTTGGATTTGGATATGCAAAGAAAATAATTCTTGAAGAAAAGAACATATGAATTGGTCAATTATCTTTCCTACAACAATAATCAAATATATTTTCTGTAGTCCAAAATATACATTTTAGAGCTCTCCATACATATTAAGAAGTAATCATTAGATTATATAACATAATCTTATTTATCTTAACTTAAGAACTCTAGACTTGACAACTAACTTTAACTATTATAAACAATAGTTGTAATCCATAGTTTGTGTAGAGAAATGAAGTGTTAAAAATGAGAAATTGATTCACTTTTTTTTTCCTAGCTCTATCAAATAGTAAAAGAATATCGAATTGGCTTACTTCTGCACAAAGTAATGAATATAGATATTGAAAAAGAAAGAAAGACTCCCACAAAGAGATTTTCTAAATTCTACAATTATAATCAACTTTTAAAGTATATATCAAATTGGAGTAAGTTACAACACATGGATAAACCAACTATGCCCCCATATAATTTAATTCCTATATCCAACTATCCTTCCCACAAATTAAGGATTTAAAAAAAAGGTTATAAAAGTGATGTTAAAACAAATTAGTTTTAACCCTAACATAAATGACAATTTCAAGCGAAAGGAGTCACAACTTGTACCCAAATGGCACACAATGCCAAGGCAAAAGTGAGATAAGACTTGATATTCTTCACCTCACCACACAATCTCCCTTTCAAGCCCCCACTCCCCTCTTGAGATTTCATCATCTCTTCGGGCAAGCTCGATTTAGCCATTGGTGGTGCAAGAAAGCCCGATTTCGGAGACGAAATATGGTGCACGATCATGGGGTTTATGTGGACTTGGAGGGTCTTGGATGGCACCACTTTGTGGTAGAATGTGTTGGGCGCTTGGCGGGTGGAGACAAGTAGGCCGTGACTGATCTTCACTTTCTCGTACACCTCGAAGCTCGGAGTGTTGGAGAAGTCGTCGATGTCGCCGTCGTCCAAGAAGTTGTCGCTGCTGGCATTGTCATCTCTTGGAGCTATGGAGATGTTGTCGTTTGCTTCGGCGTTGGTGTATGTGTTCATGTTAGGGTTGCTTGCTTCTCCTGCAGTTAGATAATCACCATGCATTTCTTAGTTGGTATATTTGTATAATTTATGTAAGAAATTAAGGGTAATAAATTAAAAATGGGTCAAACCTTGAAAATCATGATATTCTCTTTGGAAATTGGAAATGTTCTCTATTGGGACTGACTTAAAGTCATCTGAAAAGGCCTGCAACATCAAATAGTTAGGACTTATGACTTAGGAGTCACTTCTAGAGAGAGAGAGAGATGATGGGAATGATTACCGTTTCAAGTTCTTTGTTGGACATTCCAACCCATCTCAAATTCTCAACCATCCTCCCAGTTTGGAACACATGATCATGATCATGATCATTGCCTCCTATCTCAATAGACCTATGATTGAGCTCTTCTCCGACGTAGTTCATGTCCGGTCCATGGCCACCGTGAAAGAAAAAGGAGAAGTCGTCGGCCGGAGCATAATTCCCGGCCAAAGCTTCTTGATTTTGAAGATGCTGAGAAGCTTGAGCAACTGAAAGAATTTCCTGCACAATATCAGGCTGACCCGTATTTCCATGGAAAGCATTTGCAATTTGCATTCGTGGGTCCGCCGGAAAAGCAGCACCGGAATAATCCTGCACCTCCAACGCCGGCAATGAAAACCTATGCTGCAGCCTCGCACACTCCAGTGCTATGTCTACCTGAGAAATTAACACTCCAACATTTCAGAAACCCTTTTTTTTTTTTTTTTTTTTTCAAATTTGAAAAAATGAGGTACATACCTTAGAGGGAGGATACGGCAAGGGAGAGCAGTTGGGGTAGGGATTGTTGGTGAAGGTGAAGGCGAAGGCCTCCTCAGATAAATACTGCGCCCACGTTTGATCGGCACTTGACGAAGCAGCAGCAGCAGCCATGTTTACAGTGGAGGAAGAGGTCATCGGATAATCCCAACAATCAAGATCCTCGTATTTTGCTTCACAATGTTGCAGATCAATGCTCGACGACCGATCACTGACAGCTGAAGTAACATGGCTTTCTCCGATTTTTGGGATGTTCAAACTCTTCTTGAATACGCGGCAAAGCGCATACGCATCCTAAAAAAAATCAACAAACAAAACTAATCAGACATGTAAGAATTATTAAAAACAGAAGACTTGGGGGAAAAGCAAGAATAAAGTTGGGGTTGCACCTGGAGGCCGGAAGAGGGAGTGTCGCATTCTCTATCATCCAATCGGTATTCATGCATAACCCAATCTGTGCGAGCTCCATGAGGAGCTCTTCCTCTGTAATAAACTAGGGTTTTCTTCATCCCTACTGCCCTCGTCTGTGAATTTACCTTCCTGTCCTTGCCGGTCGCCTTCCAGTACCCAGCTTTCGTTGCCCGGTTCGTTCTTGAACCGTTCGGGTATTTCCGGTCTCGGGGGCTGAAGAAATACCATTCCAGATCTTTGCTCGGCAGCAATGACTTCCCTGTAATCAATCATCATTAAAGAATTAAAATTTTAATAGAGAGATTGATTTTTCTTGGAATTATTTATTCATATGTGAGATATGTTTGTGTGAGAATTGTTATGCAATTGAATAAAGTAGAAGTAGCCGAAAAGGGATAAAAAGAAGCAAGGTTTAATGCTTTAATCGAGTCTTCTTTCTGTCGCTTTATGACTCGAAGAGAAATATCTTGCATGACTGAATCCATCTTGGAGAAAATCAAGACATTAAAAGATGTAGGGACCATCAAGAAACTTCCTTTATCTCCCAATCTTTTTTTTTTTTTTTTTAATTTCATAATCCTTTAATTTCATGCATGTGGGATACCAACATATTTCAAGACTTCAATCATCTTAAAACTTTGACTGAAGTTCAAAAAGTTATAAAAAGCAGAAACACTGCAGCAGCACACACACACACACATATATATATATATATATTTCACTATATATATGTCAAACATGTATGTGTGCACTATCATTAATGTTTACAAATTATGGTTGTATCAAAGTTCAGTCATGGACAAGGGTTTGCCAAATTGCATGCATTTATATATATAAGTATATGTTTATATACCTTTCTTGTTTGCTACTTTATTTAATTATTCTCAATCTTGTAGCTAGGTTTGATGATTTTGGACTAAAATAGATGCATACATACCTGGGAGGTCCCATGGCTCGCACTTGTAAAGATCAACCTCCGGGATGACTTCAAGGTCGATTTTCCGGCCATTAATCTTTCTCTTGAGGTAGTACGCCACCAGCTCTTCGTCGGTCGGGTGAAACCGGAATCCGGGAGGCAACGAGACTGGTGCCATGTATTTGTCTTATCTCCTTCCTTTCTCCTCCAATCTCAAGATTCTTTATGGATGTGTGAGTTTCCACAAAGAGCTAGCCTCAACTCCAAAAAATATTAGAGACCAACTACATGAAGGAAAATGAAAACCCTATTTAGTTGCAAGAATGAATGAATGAAAAAGCCAGAGAGAGAGAGAGAGAGGGACCTTGAGGAGAAGATCCAAAGGAAGGAAATGAAAGACAAAACTGCAAAAGGGGGGAGGATGATTGAGGGGGTTGGGGGAGGGGGGGTTTTGATAAGAGAACAAAAAGGGTATTGGGGAGTAAAATAATGGAAAAGTAATGTGGGGGAGGCGGCCACCCCCTACCACCACCCATCACTTTATCTTTAACAAAATTAATACTGTTTTTGATTAATTAATTAATTAATCTCCAATTCTTTATTACTAGTCTTTACTCTCAAGCTCCCTCTTTAAAAGGCAACACACATTATACATATATTGCATGGTATTATATATATTTATTAATCACCCTGGTGTTTTATAATTTTGTTAGATGTAGAATAATGTCCAAGTATTATTTTAGTTTATGATTTTATGACTAGGTATTTTATATTTATCAAAAACATAAAAGACATCTAATTAATATGATGAAACCTAGATAGTTATAGAGTAGTGATTATATATATATATAAAATATGTATATAAGTAAGGATCCGAAGCTTGGTAGTTGTGCATTGCAGTTGGAATCTGAGGTTGCGTTGTCCACGTGGTGGCGTGTAATTCGATGCATTTCCACCTGAGGTGTGTTTGGTTAGGGATCTTTTGATCTCTTCCCAACCCAAACAAACTACTGCTGCTGACAATTCCAACCCCAATTGGCGGCTTCCTTAATTCCATCTACTCCAAACTATTAATGTTCCTTTCACATGCTAATCCCATTTCCAAAAAAAAAAAAAAAAAAAAAAAACTAAATCTAGAGAGAGAGAGAGAGAGAATTGATCAGCTATCACCAGACCATTTTTTATGTTGCCTATGGGTCGATCACATGTAATCCAACATATATATTGCTAGCTTACGAAGTTACCATCATATCTCTCTCTATATAAATATAACTTATAACATCTTCTCATTTATGGTATGATCCATTCGTTATAAGTTGCTATTTGTTTTGGTTGTTGGACATATCACATACATTGTTCAATTAATGATGTACGTACAGGGATATATATCAGTTTAGCAAAAGTTTGTGGGTTGGTCTGGTTAAATTGAGCTAAAATATGGATTAAGCTAGGTTGAAATATTTTGGCCTGAAATAATTTTAACCTGAGGCTTAATAAGGTTGGGTACTGAAACCAACGGGTTAGTCCGATATTATAATTATATATTAACAAAATCTACTTCGATATTGTTAATATCATTTTTTAACAATTTCTTAAATTATATAGTTGCACTTAGTTCAAATAATTTTAAGAAATAATTAAATTTTTAAAAATTATTTAATCATGAAGTTAAATATTTTAATATTTAAATTGATAAATATATGGAGTTTGATTTGTATTTTAAAATTTTCATAATAGGGAAGAAATATTTCATATATTCAGAAAATATGTAATATCATAAAAAATTATAAAATAAAAAATAATCTCATCGTTCGGAATGTAGTGGTGAAAAACACCTTGTCTGGACGAAGATGTCACATGTTCGAGCTCCCTAGTGACATATGGGTGTGTGAGTTTAAATAAATGTATTTTTATTCAAAAGTTAATAATAATAATAAATAATAATAATAATTTATATATTTGTTGGTTGATGGGCAAGTCCCAAGACCGAAGAGTTAAGGTTAGCCCGAATTTTTTTAGCCCAAATCAAATAACCTACATCCCAATACAGTTAATCCGAAATCCAATCAGCTAACGTGACTTACATGATTACATCCCTATATGTGGATATAATGAACCGTGCAAAAACATCGCCACTTTTGTTTAATTGCATGCAAATATCGATATGCACTATATACAAACATCAAACTCGATCGGGCTCCATGAACATCATTTATTTATTAATATTAATATTAAAGCAGATTACATATTACAAACATTCTCTAAAAATATAGTTGCTAGTTCATCCCACGTGGAAATAAACATTCTCCAAATCTAGAGATATCTGAGTTATATATTTCTAGAGTTAGAGAAACTCATCTCCTTCAGCAAAACCAAGCTACCTATTTTTCTTCGAGAAAGGCTGCACAAACTCGTGTAGAAGCATGCAATCCAACGGGGATTGCATATTATTGAACATACATACTATTTTATTTATTATATATATAGAGGAAACATAGATATAGGTTTGAGATATTGGTGATGTATAAGTAAGTGGATGGGTATTATTGGGTGGTGACAGTTTGACGTTTGTAGTAAGATAGAGAATGGCAACGCAAGTTTATATGACAAATTGACAAAAGAAAATATTAAAAGGATACGGAAAATTCCGATAAGGACACGGGGTCGGTGGTGGGGGTGGTGGTGGGGGTGGTGGTGGGGGTGGTGATGGAGGTGGAGGTGGAGAGGGTGGAGGAGGAGGTGGAGAAGGAGGTGGGGGAGGAGATGGTGGTGGAGGTGGTGGAGAAGGTGGTGGAGGAGGAGGGGGAGGTGGAGAGGGAGGAGGGGGAGGTGAAGGAGGTGGAGGTGGTGAGCAAAAGAGCTGAAAGCCCTGAACACCAGGAATACAGACAGTAGCAGTAGTAGAGGAAACAAAAATGGAGGAGAGGAGCAGAAAATTGAAGACCAGCTTATTCAGCTCCATCTTCATATCTTCAAATACTAATTATTTTAATATTTGAAAATATGTATGTTTCACTGCATTATGGGTTAAACTAATCTCGTATATTTATAGACATCATAGTATGGGAAAATACTAAATAAATTAGATACAACCCACAACTTGTGGTCTTGGTCATCTCTATAGCTCATTAATCAAAGTTAGGCCATTTTATATTATTATCAGTTTACTTCCATATTAGCTCTACACCCTAGGGCTTGTAATGCATGTGTGGTAAATCAAATCTTGTTTATTCATATGGTAAATCACATAGAAGAAAGTGTAAGCTAGATACATATTTTACTGAATTCATTGATTCATAGACATTGGAACGAGAAACACTTTAGTAATATATATAATTATAAACAATCTTTCAGGAACTAATCTTCACAATCACTTTTAGATTTTTGCTCGCCTGAAAATAATAATTTTCATAATTTATAATTTTTAATATTGTGATCATATTGTGTGAAGATTTTTTGTGTATAGAGCTAGAAAATTTTCATTATATATATATTAAATAGTCTTTATGAGAATACCACCTCATGTGGATTGCTGTTTCTGTAGTAACACTCAAGTAAGGGATTTTTTGTCTCACAATTTGTAACGCCTCCAACTGATCTTCCTAATTTGGGGTCACGTTACATTGATGTTTCAGATTTTATCAAACACATTTCTCGAAATAAACAAGCGGAAGACTTAATTTTAAATAGAAGGATATACAAACATTTAAAATTCAAACTTCGAGTCAAAGTATAAAAATAAAATTTAAGTTATTTAAACATTCAAAAGTGGGAAGGGGTAATTCAGAGAGCGGTGCAGCAGTGTGTGTAGCGTGATGGTGACATGTATATGAAGATACATGTCACAGGATCTTTTATCTTTTCAAACTGCATCAGTTCACCAGCTTACACCCCGCAACTCCCATCCTTACTGCTTAACCTGCACGTTTTAGAAATAACGCGAGGGGCTGAGTACTTTCATACCCAATGAGAAACATGCCCGAAAACATACAGTTATATATAAAACATTGCTATGCAACTCACACAGATAGACGTGGGGTTTTGTTGAAAGAACCACGCTATCCAAAACATTTTATTTTCACGCGCGTGCTATTTACATGTTATTATATCTATTTCAGTGTTGTAACTGGTAGTTGGCCGACTTCCAAGTTACGATGATCAGTCAAGAATGTAAACACACTCAACCTACTGACATCTAAGTGCAATAGTCTCAGCAATCCTTTTTGAGACCCGATCGTTTACTATTATCATTCACAATCACTTTAACCAATTACAACAATTACCACCTTATGTCTTCCAATTCCCAATCATATGGAGTCGCTACTCCATACTACTAATTGAGTTCTAGCGCAATTATGAGAACTTGGTTCTAAACTCATTAGTTATTCTCTCTTGTCGTTGGGAGACGACAGAGGACAGATATAATAGCACAAAACATGCATAGCAGTTTCAGTTAAAAACAAAACAGTTGGTAACACATTTTTGAAATGAAAACACACATTTATTTTATATCTGAAATAGTTTCCCATCTCGTTCTTGGCTTTTAATTTAGATGTTTCCTGCTAGAATGAGCTCGATTGTCTTTGCTTTCAAATTCCTACAATTGTTCAGGGATATACGGATTAGTACGAACAATCTAAGATAGTATAACTCACATAACTTAATGTAATATCTTAATCTCAGGAATCGAACAAGGTTTGAAAAGAATTCGGAAAGAACGAAAATGCGAAGCTAGAAGGTTGGCTCTCTGTTTCGACCGAGACAGAATATCTCGGGCGATACAGTTGTGTCGACCGATATATGTCCATATCGATCGATACGCCTGTGTCGACCGATATCCACCCATTTCGGTCGATACGCCTGACTCGACCGATATTAGCTTATTTCAGGAACTTTCCACATCTCAACCGGGATCAACCTCATCTCGACCGAAACAAACATTTCGACCGAGACAGGAGATCTCGACCGAAATGCCTGTGTCGACCGAGATGAGCTCCATCTCGGTCGATACGGGTTGTCTTCTCCGATGGTTCGCACGGCGAACCTGCAACTCCTGATTTCGGCCATTCCGGCCGACAAAATCCACATGCAATTACATATTCGAGGTCCCTAAACATCCTAGAACACTATTAACGCAACAAAACTCGACAATAACGCAAGATAAAGTGTCGATCGGAGACTCACCGGAGTTCCTCTCCCTCACGGCGGCGGACACGAATTCTGGCGACAAAATCGACTTCTCTTGGTATCCGAATGTTCTCTACAACCTCAGGAACACGATTAAATCATCAAAACACTGATTCACAGTCATATGAACGAGATTCAACATAAATTCTTAAATTTGAATAAAGAAACCCACCTTACTTCTCTCTAAGATTTCTTCGTCTACACTTCACTTCACGGTGGCCACCTTATATCAAATTGAAGCCGGAAATGAGAGCTATAAGATGATGGTGGTGGTTCGTCGAATGGGTGCCGGTGCTGGCCGGAATCTCACCGGGAAGATGACGGGTTTTTTGGGGTGGGGAAGGGTTTTGGTTCTTTCTCTCTCTAAGTTTATAATATAAGGTGGAGAATGATAGATTATAACTCAATATTTTTGTTATAACCCTTCCAATTTCACCCTAAT